>OMLM01016778.1:46314-63606 GCA_900302695.1 Helostoma temminkii | reverse complement strand
TCATTTTCATTATTTAGCAAATAAATT
This sequence comes from Helostoma temminkii, assembly GCA_900302695.1. Lineage (NCBI taxonomy): Eukaryota > Metazoa > Chordata > Actinopteri > Anabantiformes > Helostomatidae > Helostoma > Helostoma temminkii. Next base: position 63,579 of record OMLM01016778.1, on the reverse strand, counting down.
TTTCTATTTAAGATTGTCACATCTCTATTATCTCATTGTCTATTTATTGTGGCCATTTTACCTGTGGTCTTGACTTTGGTGCTCTGACTTTTACAAACAAACAAAAACAAAGAAACAATGAACAACAACAACAAAAACAGTATGTCAGTATACAAAGGCCAGGGATCTCTTAGGCCCCTGGTGCCTGATGCTTCATCTGTGTCAAGTGTATTACCAGGAAAAAGGTGACTGTTGGTGTTGGAGATTATGAGGTTATGAGAGAATGTAAAAATGGTGCTGGGGAAAGAAATTCCTACTGTATATTTAAAGGGGACCTTTTACAAGGCTTTGTACAGGTTATAGTAAATATTTTGACTGACTCACATGATTTAACCTCAGTGTCGGGCAGTAATGCAGCAATGACACAAGAAAGAAGCTAAGTCATGTTGACGGTGGCTGCTCAGAAACACAGCATGAAGATGGCACTTGTGAAGAAGTGAGCTGTCGCTTGTACTGCGCTTGACACTGCAGGGAAACCACAGGGACTCATAGCTAGATTAGCTGCCATTCGCACAACACACCCAAACATCTGCATGAACTGCTAGCATTCAAACCACAAAGCCATGGTTTTGAGGAAAAAAAGAAAAAGTGAGTAATAAAAATTATACATCTTTGCTCTATCGACTTTGAGCCTTAGTTACAGATATTTTTTAATTTGATTAATTTTATTTTTTGTAGGAGGTGGAAGAACAGAGCAACAAGCAGCAGCAGAGCACCAGTGGACATTAGTGTGGATTTGTCAGGTGGTCTGAAAAACTAGTAATATAGCCATAGCTACTCTATGAAGTTTCAGCACTGTGTATACAATGTCTCTGCTTTTTGGTGGATCGTTGCCCCCTAATGACCAAAATGGATTATTTTCCAACATGTTGCTGAGCTCTAGTTTGTGACTCTATAATTATTGAAAATATACATCATGTGAGGAGAGTGAGATAAACCTGTTCAGTTTCATAATTGTTTTTCCATCTGTTTGACCAATGTGTCAAAATGCCCCTTTAGGCCTACAGGTTATGTCTGAAACTATAATAAGCTGCCTAAAGTCTGTCTCTCTAGAGCGTCTCGACATGAAGCAGTTTATAAACCTCTGCTGGCATCATTGAAGAGTAGACTTGACAGGTTTCTATGTCATGTAAGCTATCCCACCTTGTTTCATCAAGTCCTCCTCATAACTGTCTGCCCTCGCCTCAACCTGCATCCTATTTATCTGGCTCTTTTCTGTCACCAGTGTGTGTCTGTGCATACTGCTAGGCAACACTATCTCCTGGGTTTATTTAATTTCCATGAATGTCATTTAGAATTTCTCATAATTCACTCCTGCAGGGTCATCTGTCAGAGGATTTAATCTGAGGGTGACGAACGGTTCTTCCTCCAGCTGCAGCCGCACTTCTGTAGCTCATTAATTTCCTGCCCAAGTATCTGCCTGCGTTGTAGTCAACAGAGGATGGGATGGAGGAAGATCATATTTCATTATTACATCAATCAGACCTACATGCAGACATGACTGTAAATCACAGAAGTGACATTAATCCTGCACCACCAGTGAATGTCCTGAAAACAAAACATCTTCAGGTATTATATATTGAAAAAAGGCAATTTAATCTTGTTCTGTATATTTTTATTTCCTGTTATTTCATACAAAAACTAATCAGTCAATATTATGAAAGGCTACAGTATATGTCCTTCTTGCAAATGCTTGCAGCTTTATTTAGATTTCACTGTTATTCGGGAGAGTGCTTGAGTCATTAGGTTGATAATGATCAAAAATGCCTCAAATACTAATGACCACTAGTGATACATATAAAGATGAGTAATGATCGTTGTGTTTAGTTTTAGGTATGGAACTGCAAATACCTTTTTCCTCTGTAATGGTTTATTCGACTAGCTTATGTGTAGTAAGACATGACACATACACCTCAGCAGTCAAATGTTTGGACTCAAATAGAAATTGCAATGTCTTTGCTAATTTCCTAACATCTCATCAGAAAATAAGTGTAGACACTGTTAATATTGTACATGACTGTTGTCGCTGGAAACAACTAAAAGAATACAGAGGCCTATAATCAGCAAACATCTGTCCATAGCGATTAGTTGTTAAAGCAAGTTTATTAATTTAAAATGATAACTGATCAATAGAAAACCCTTTTGCAGTGATGGTAACACAGCTGGAGACGTGGATCTTTTCATGAAAATATTACTGGTAGTGTGGGAACAATCTATGTCAGCACTAGTCCAGTGGAGAAACTGGGTTTAGGTGATTTTTATCCTTTAGTCTTACTGGTTGCCAGTCTTGCCACTTCAGCTAAGCTATGCATGCATACAGAAACAGAGTTTAAAGTCTTATTAAACTTTATACCAAATGCCATTTCCCCACAAGGCTCATCTGCTACCCTCTTGTACCTCACCTCACATCTCAGTGTAGGCAGTTTGTGGTGACCTAAACCATATGCAAATGAAACAGAGAAAAACATGTGACACAGAATTGCTACAAACTCTATTATTAATAACAATACGTGAACTAAAACTTAAATACATACGATACAATTTTAGTATGAAAAATATACATTTTATTGTAAATGTTGTTATTTATTGCATATATATGCGGTATAGCTGTAAGCGGCGTCTACTGGAATCCACATTTTCTTGTGGCGTAATCATCAGAGAATATGTGCTGTCAAGAGTTTTGTAAAGGGAAAGTGCAGTTTTTACGAGATTAGGGAGAAGGAAGGAGAAACTGACAGTAAGTACGATTAAGGAAATGTGTCGGATGACTTATCAAACAGGGCAGAAGTGCTTGGCTAGTCATGACCACTGCCTCACATGTTTAACTATTTTCTGTTGCGATGCATTTTCAGTTCAACACATTTTGATGATTTGCATTACTTTTAGAAAGAACTATGTCATCAAGATAAAATGCTACTTACAAGTAAAATACTTTCGTGCAGGCGGACTGTCATCTTGGTTTGATTATTACAGTTGATTGACTGATTATAAATTGTGTCCCAGTTTCCAGTGTGCTATACTCCATTACTTTACATTGTGACTGTGGATCATTTGCGACATCTCCTGCTGAGTTGATGTTGCTGTGGCAGATTCCATGGTACCTTTAGGCAGCGGCATGCGGCAGAGTGTGGCCGTCAGTCTTTTCCTGAACACCTTACACAAGAACACGTAGATGAGTGGGTCAAGGCATACATTTGTTGCGGACAGCCATAGGGTGGTTTCCTTTGCAATGTAGAGAGCTTGGCAATGACTGGTAGCGCTGCCTGTTTGGGTAAGAGTGTAAGGCACACGTGCAAAGTGAAAGGGGGCAAAGCAGATGAAAAACACCCCCACAACCACAAAGACCTTTGCTTTGGTTCTGCGAGTAGCTGTGTGAGACCTGCTTTTAGAGGCTTTGTATGACTCATAAACCTTCTTGCTGATGAATGTGTAGCAAACCACCATCAAGGCCAATGTTCCCCAGAAAACCACCTGGAAGCAAATGCAAACATGACATTAAGCAAAACACTGACTTCTCACAGCTTTTCTCATGACTAATCTTTATCAGCTGTAGAGGAGATATTAATGTAGTATAATATCAACAATATTAATAATTACAGTGCTGTGGAAAAGTACTATTTGCAAACTTTCTTTTTTGTGTATTTGTCACACTTAAATTATTCAGACCATTAAACACATTTTAATATTACACAAAGATAACCTGAGTAAATACAAAATTTAGTTTTTAAATTATCATTTATAATAAGGGAAAGCAGGTGATCAAACCTGTTTGGCATTATGTGAAAAAGTAATCGCCACCTGAACCTTATAACTGCAATCAAGCATTTGTAATAGTAATAGTTTTTCACATCACTGTGGAGGAATTTTGGCCCACTCTTCTTTGCAGCATATAACTTCAGCCATACTGGAGGGCTTTTGAGGATGCACAGTCTGTTTTGGACCATTGTCCTGCTGCACAACCCAAGTGAGCTTGAGATACAGATATTGTCCTTCAGGATTTTCTGGTACAGCACAGAATTAATGGTTCTATCAATTATGACAAGTCGTCCTGAATTTGCAAAGCAACTCCACGTTTGACTGCAGATATGATATATGATGATATGATGTTAAATAAAATGGGACGCGCACCTTCCAAAGTTCCAAGTTTTGTCTCATCAGTCCACAGAATATTTGCCCAAAGGTCATGGGAATAATTAGTATGTTTTCTGGCAAAAGTGAGATGAGCCTTTGGTCAGCAGTGGCTTGCGCCATGGAACTCTTGCCATTTCTGCCCACTCTTTACTTTTTTACATAGGGCATGGCAAGTTTGTTCGTTTAATACATGAAATCATCATTCAAAAACTGCCATTATTATTTACTCAGGTTAAATTTATGTAATATTAAAATGTGTTTTGATGTGACAAAAAAAGGAAAGAAAATCAAGAAGGGGGCAAGTGATTCACAGCACTGTATGTTATTGTCAGAGGTTTAAATTTGCTGATGTTACATATGCGGATTTATTAAAAAAACATTCCCAGTTAGAGTCAGATGAATCATTGACATGACAAACTGTATCTTGACGTTTTAATTTAAATTTACTTGGTTTTGTTTATTCTGCTGCCAAAGAGTCCAGCACATAACTCAACATACAACTATGTTGTTACACTTCAGTCTTCATATGGATTAAACAAGCCTAAAATAACGTATTAATTAGACATGCTAGTAGGCTCATTGTTTTTTTACTTGTGGATAGAGCTAACGTGCTGGCTGGAGAGAACAATCCTTAATAATTTTTTAATTGTTTTTAATCAATGGGTGAATACCTGACAGAAGTAGTTGAATCCTTCATGCCACAGCAAGCCTGCCTTGCTCTTCAGGGAGGTACACTTTAGTCTGCCTCCAGACTTTACTGGCTGGTCGCTCAGGATAACGTTGGGCAGAGCTAAAGACAGCATTATCACCCAGACACCGGCACTCAGCACCTGACCAACACGAACCTGCTGTAGGACACACTTCCCAAATGGTTTGACTATCTTCAGGTAGCGGTCCAGGCTGATGAGGCCCAGCAGGAGGATGCTGATGTACATGGTGATGTAGAAGAGAACAGCAGAGTATCGGCAGTGAAAGGCACGTATATACACGGGGCCCACACCTGCATCGCTTAAGACTCTCAGAGGGATCGTCAGGGTCATCAGCATGTCGGCCACCACCTGTTATTGAAGGATCACAAGTTTGTTTTTCTGATTTCTTTTCTTAGGTCTTTGCTTGCTCTATGTCTCCATGACTTACCACATTTTTTAGAAAGACCACGAATGTTGAGGTGTTGGGGATGCTGAAGAAGATCCACGCAGCCAGGGAATTCAGGATCAGGGCCACTATAAAGAGGATGCTGTACAGACAGGGGAACACCACAGCTGTTACACTAGTATCCCGCACACACTTGATGGAGGTGTTGGACATGGAGTTGTTCATCTTCAGACTTTGGTTGGACCTTTAGAAGGATGACTGAGAGAAGAAAGAAAATTTTAAGAGCTATAGAAAGAGGAACCACTATGTTCGACCTCATTTAGACTTGTCACTAAGTAGAACTGACTGTTCTGACATTCAGTTATAGAGATATACCTAGCACAGAAAAAATAATATACATAAATGAAGGCAAAATGTTGTACTTGATCTAAACTCTCCTCCTGCCTAACAGTTATATATCTCCATCTGGTGTGAAGTCTTTATATTGAAAACCCTAACTGCTTAGAATGACACTGAGTCCCGGAGCAAGTGCCATGGAAACCAAGACATACTGTACAGCAGTAGTAGTTAATGTGCATGCTGAGCACCAGGTCTTCTACAAATATTCTTATACAATGTCTACCTTTGTTCTCAGCTTAGACTAACAGTTTAGAAGTTTAGAAGAAGCCAGTAATTGAGTCTTACCTTCTTATGGCCTTTATCATCCGTGACCGTGGTGTAAAAAAAGCAATGAAAATTACACTATTGCAAAAACAGGAAGAAGAGAAATAACCAATTTCCTTCTTTGCTTTTAGCCACAGGAAAGAATGAAATGAAACAAAACCTCTGGGTGTTGCTTTAACTGTTTAATCAATAAAGAAATACAACTTCTGACCTAAGAAGGTTTCAGTCTCTCTGCCTCTCTCAGTGTTTTCTCTCTTTCTTTAAGTGTGTGTGTGTGTGTGTGTGTGTGTGTGTGTTGGATGTTCTTACAATGGGTGGTCTCTGGAGCTACTGTCACAATCCCATGAGTTTGCCAGTCTTCCTCCGTGTGAAAGACCCTTTCCTTCCTTGCTTCCTGTTCCAATTGTCTGCTGAGAGGCTTGTTCTGCTCCGTGCCAGTCCCTCTGCCTCCGTTAGCTTGCGTCACTCTCACTAGCTGTTGACAGACATGGCCTTTTTTCTTACTAATCTAGGGACCTCCTGCACCCCCTGCCCCTCCTTCCACACTGTGGCTTACAGACCACACTTCTCTCTTTCTGTCAGTTCTTTCGCTGTGGTTTTAATGGGCGAGAATGTTTACTTCACTGCTGACTGCTTAATAAAAAGTTTTTCTATGGCTTCTTTCAACTTGTTTATCAGAAAGAAGATATTTATTTTATATTTTCTAAATATATGCACATATTTTTGTGATATCATGCACACACCCATGAAATGCAACCCACAAGCACCGTACGTCATCAACACACTGTATCTTCTCATGTCCGATTATTAAAACTGATGTTTGAAACTTTCATAAAGTTTTAATCCCTGTTGTGCTTCCTTGATAAAAATATCCTGAGAACAACACAACATGATTTCCTGTGTGATTTTGCTTGGATCTGCGCCAGGACATCCATGTTTTCACTACGTTTTATTGTGACCCAAACACACATGCCTGTAAATTCTGATACATATGCACAAAATTGCAATTACCAGGTGATCACAACTTCATTTTTTATTTCATTTACATCACACTATACCAGAAAACAAATCCAATATAACCATACTAACCAGCACTGAAGTCAATATTTTTTTTCTTAGTTTTACACAGCTGAGAAATAAAATCAGTTTATAGCAATTTAAAAGCAGATTTTAAACATAAAAGCAAGGAATGTCTCTGTTTCATCTTTATGTTGATTACATTGATTATTTTCCAGCTTTAGAGAAAATATATGTGTACAGATACAGTTAATACAGTAAAACTGACATTGTCCTCTACACATCTATTATCCTTTCCACGAAATCTTCTATGTTGAACTCTGATTAGCATTCAACAAAGTGACATTTGTAGAGAGGCACGCTGTTTATTTGCAGAACTCTACCCAAGACCTGACCCATTTTATTGTTACCACAGACATTGTAAGACCTCACTATCTGATGCAAATAACATAGTGATTCATTACTTAACTTGTTTTGCATGACAGCTTCTTACACAACCACTCTCCTACAACTATATTGCCTTCTGATTCCGAGCTTTCAGTGCTACTGTGAAACTATGTTTTGTTAACATAAAAGCAACGTAAAAACATCTCCCACTTATGTCATCCATCCTTACTGTATTTCCTGTTTAGGGTTTACAAGTTACAATATTATAATATTATATAAATGCAGTAAATAGTAAAATGTTAACTGTTATTGTTATATGATCTCTTTGGTGAAGCTGCTTCTGCTTTCCCTGGTGCAACTACCTTAAATAAGAGTAAAAATTGTTCATCATAGACACCAACTTCTCCTTAAACTCTCGACAGAGAAAGACATAGAGAAGTGGGTCCATGCAGGTGTTTGTGGTGGAAAGCCAGACGCTGAAGTCCTTGGCAAACTTGGTCTGTAAGTAAGAGCAGCCAGTGTTGGAAGAATAGCTGAGTTGCTGAAAAGTGTATGGGATTCTAATAATGTGGTATGGTGCAAATGACACAAAAAAGACAATGAGAACTAGAAAAACTCGTAGCTTGATCTTCTGCTTTCCCTGGTTGTTGTTGCTTCCAGATTTTCGAAAAGAGTACAAAACCTTGTTTGCGATGCAAATGTAGCAAACTGCAACGACCACACTGATGATCCAGAATAAAACACTCAGGGATATCACAATTATACTATGGACTTGAATTCCAATCGGTCCTTTTAGCACCATACAAGAGCTGGTGTCTGTCGTATTGGTGAGTGGTTTGTTAGTTAGAATGATATTTGGTAGAGCTGTTCCACAAAACAGTAGTACCCAGACAAAGCCTGATGTTAGTTGGCTTAATATCACACTGTGACCAGCCAGCTTGCTCTTGGGTGCCATGATTTTGAGGAAACGGTCTACGCCGATAAAACCCAACAAAGTGATAGATGTGTACTGCGTGCTGTAGAAAATGGTGCTGAAATAACGGCATGAAAGTTGAAATAATATGAGTGGTGCACCCTGCAGGTCACTGGCTGCTTTGATTGGGATGAGCAAGGTTAAAATAAAGTCAGCAGCTACCAGATTTTTCAGTAACACCACAAAGGTGGAGGTGGACTTGAGGTGCAGAGACACCCAGGCTGCTACACCGTTCAGCAACAGAGCTATGGGGAACATCAGAAAGGTGAGAGCCGGGACGACGTCGTAAGTGACAGTGCCACACACACTATCATTCTGAGATGTCTCATTCAATGGCATCGCTGTACCTGAGGAAAATGACAGAATTTCAAATACATGCTAAATAGCCACTTCAACTTTATTCCTGCAGAAGACATGAGCAGTATCAAACCTCCCCCTGCCTGATAAGCAGGTTCACCAACATAATGCGGGCAGCCAGATGATATTATGTGAAATGAAAAACTTTAGGTGATGTTATCCAGAGGAGGCAGAGTATAGATGCATATGTATAGTACTCCCCCCAAATTAGCCAAAAACTGACTGATAAGAAGCTGTTGAAAAGTTTAAAAACTTAAAAATTGAGTTGACTTTTGGCGAAGAAGACTTTTTAACCCTGTAAAGACCAACCCAACAAATAATAACAAAACATCCTTTTTTTAAATTGGAGTGTGCCCTGGACCCTTTTCCAAAAAAATACAAAAATATTTTTAAAATTATTTTTACATGTGAGATTGAGGTTTATTATATTTAAATCAAATAAAGTTTATGGTAATTTAATGATCAGAACATTTTTGTGTATCCAATATGAAACAAATGGCATTACAGGGTTAAGACATAGTATCATATAACATATTATGCAGTAACGTATTTAAACACATCGTCACTGAATATGTGTTGTAATACTTATACTTATGTTATTTACTCACTCTGCTGGTTGCTGTTAAAAGTAAGATCCACCCATTCATTTGGGTCATTTATACAGTTATTAGATGCATAATTTAGGACTATTAATGCTATTCTTCCCTGTTCAGTTATTCACTGTAGTATGATGCTCTGCCTGTAAAGCTGAACAAAGGCTGAAAAATGAAAATAGCCTCACTGACTTCCTTCCTGAATTACCCACAGCTTTCCCCAACATACAGATATGAACATAAAGTGACAATATGTTTTGTGTGTAAGTGTAAAATTTAAATCATTTATGTTTGTTTTAACTGTAGAAATCTATTTGTTTTGAAATGCCATTAATAGATGGAATCATTTTATTAAACTAACATCAGTTTACTGTCATTTCAAAGATGACAAAGCTTTAAACTGCAGAAATCCAAGAGTTTTTTGCAGCATTTTCTTGCTTTTTTTTTTACCTTTTAGTGATGTTTTTATCATTTTGTAAAACAGTAGTTTTACCAAAACTGCAGCAAGAATAAACAGAAAAATAAAAAAAATTTTTAGACAAACTTCCTCATCCTGACTAAGGTGTTAAAGGCATTACATTAAGCACTAGCATTAAGCTTTGTGATGTAATGAGAAGAATAAAATACATTTTAATAAAAACTTACGTTTGGTGACTTGACTCAGTTTTCTGAAAGGCAAAGCTGTGAAATGGGCTTTTGTGTCTGTAGTACTGACATGTTAAGGTGTTTAATAAACACTGTTGATTTTCCTAGCAAACAAATCAACATTTCAGCTGTGATGCAACTGGCAATTAACCATGCCATATGCAAAAATAGGAAAACCTTACTGGGCCTTAGCTGTAAGAAAATCAGGCGTCATACAGCCAGTGCAAAACACCAAGGTGAGTTTGGATGAGGTGATGGCTTGGATTCAGGCTCCACGCTTCCTTTGACACCTCAGACTCTAATTATTCTGTCTCACCTTTAATATGAAGCACGTTGCAGAAAACATTTATGGTTGTTTGCAGACGACTCAACCTCACGTCTGCACTATGATGCAATAGTCATCGTCCTGAGTCATTAGCATATTAAATGTTCCTAGTATTGACATGCCTTCAGCTCTAAGCATCATTTCAAAGACCAGAAAAACATGATTTTTTCTTCCCACTCGCCGCCTTTGATGAAAATATTAATATGATGTGTGTCTATTGAAGGTATAAGAAATACATTTTTCTTTGATATGGTTGCAGCAACTATTAATTTACTTTGATTAGAAGCTATTCAGACTGTATCTTTTTGTGCTCCTCATTGTTTGTCATTGTCTCTGTGTTATGTAACTTTGCACCCATTATTGCAATTAATCAAAATTTGTCATGTTAATAAAACTTAAGAAACTAAAAAAGCAAACGTAAAAAAATTAAGCAACTAAAAGTCTCAAATTAGACTGGATCTTATTGTCTACTTAAATAAAGAAGGGTCAGAAATAAAAGGGATCCTACTGATGGGGTTTCAGTTCCATATCTGAAAACCAAGTAAATCAATCTGGTGTATGTAAATAGTGGTTGAAATTATTGTTGCAATGGACTATCAAGGCCAAGTGGGCCCACTGGTATTTCATTTTGATTTTTAATTTTACTGCTTGACACTGAGGAGGACAGTGCTGCAAATACCAATAATTATCATATAAAAAGTGATTAAAAATAACAGAAACCTCACAAAACTAAATATTAGAAATTAATTCAAATATAAGAAACATATTTTTTAACTTGTTTGTAGGAAAGCTATGAAGTTCATAATAATGATGAATGAGGAAACTCACCCGTATCATTTTTTATTATAATGGTCATTAAAAGTCCTCCTTAAAAACCAATGGGACACTGGGTTTATACATTATTGCTTGGAGATGACAAATCAGAAAAACAAAGTCACATCTCAGTACATAATACTTCATTTACTAGCATATTAAACGAAAAAGAATCAAAATGATCATGTAATTTGATGTTTTGGTTTCTGTGTCAGATGTTAGTCCTTATGAGGTCACTAGAGGGCAATACAACATAAAATTTAAAGATCAAACCTCACAGGATGACTGAGTCTGTTTAATTGTGAACAAAACAATTTTATTTTAATATTTTAAGGTTTTGAAAAACATTTTTTGTGTGTGTTTACTTACCTAATTTACTCATTTTCATCTGAGTACAACCAAACAGAGATCCCTCTAGTTCCATCATCCAAACAGCTTTTCTCTCTGGGCATGTATTTGTGGCAGAGATAGTGCTGAGTTACTGTCCATAATCACCCACATTTGAGCAAAGACATCAATGTTAAAGATGTTTTAGTGTAGTGACGTATAGTGTGAAATAATGTGCATTATGTGATGAGGCACAAAACACACTGAAAAACAGAGAGATAGTCTAGTCTAGTAGTGAAAGTAGTATAGTTTTCAGCTTTAAGCTGATACTGATGTAACAAAACACACTCAGGTCAGTGACAAAACAGAAAATAATCTCTTTAAATAGAACCACACACTTGCGAAGAGTCACAGTAGTTGTACCTTTCATGGACATACTGAAATCTCACATTACTAGGATAATGGTTGGGATATCTGTGCTTCCAAATATGATTACCTAAACCAAGAAAGACATTACACCACTGCATACCACCTGGTGTACAAACAGCGGTAGAAAATAGCAGCAGTGTAATGGTAGATAAACGCCCTGAGCGCATCTGCTGCTGCATCAACAGGAAGAGCAGAGGCACTCATGCTGCAACCCAACCTAAAGGCTGAGGGGTTCCATAAGTGACTGTGTGAGGTCTGAGGCAAGGTCCAGGTAGCAGAGTTTCCAGTGGAACTGACTCCTGCCTGGTACTTAGAATGAAGATCAGCCCAATTTCTAGCCTGCACATGCTCTGATGGCGTGATCTGATTTGCATTTTTCATTTTAGACATGTATACATTTATGACTTAATTTTGTATGCTCAACCCAAGAATTTGAATGTTTCCTTTATTCTGAACACGACTTCTCCAGCTTTGACACTGCATGAGTGAAGTAATGCAACTGTTAATGTGTTTATACTATACTGTATAAAAAACACATCAAATCCATCTGTCAGTGTGTCCCAGTAAAGATAAAATTACTTCAAAATGTTCTATTTTCTATGAATGAAACAAAGAAAATAAAACATTTCTAAAAGAGAAACTTTTATTGTAGTGCAACTGAATTACATAATAATCAAATCATGTCCACTGTTTTCTGTGGTGCAGTGTGTCTGAGGGACCTGTGTTGGATCCTTCAGACAGGTAAATGCAAATCCATGAACACTGAGCTGCTGGTGGGTAGAAAATGAGTCAGATAATATAATTTGTGGTAAGCCCTATGTTTTCAGAATACAGTGAATTGATTTCTGTCTTTGAACAACAAATCAATGTTTCTGTATTTCCCTTTTACCAAATGTGCTAAAGAGGCGTATCATCAATGGAACATTAAATTTTGAGTTCTTACTAATGATCCATGGACCTATGGACTATGGATAGTGGATTATTATTAGCAGCACAACTCATCACATAAATGTTTTCATTATCCAGAATGATCAGTCAGTGCTAACACAAACGGCCACACTTGTGTCTGTAAACACAACCAACACACAACAGTGAATTGTTGGGAAATTTGTCTTGGGATTTATTATAAAGTAACAGTAAACCATATAAAAAAAATAGAAGAGGAACTTCACATTATTTACTGCAAGAGAGAACAGAAAGGAAAACAATCATCAATACAGTGTGTTTGTGTCTATTTGAACATTACTTATTGAAAGTACACTGTTTTCTACACAACACAACAGAAGCTGATTATTCTTGGTATTTATGATAACAATGTGATGATTGTGAACACAATCATGGTTTGGGACAGACTGCAGTCCCATTCACCACGCTGATTAGCGAAGAAGGCAGAAAACACATCTGTCTACTGTAGGTATATGTCCTGAAATGTTCAGACACAAGGCAGAGTTCGGATTTGATCCAGATCTCCAGACATTATAATAAACTACAACCTGAACTCAGCACAGCATGTGCACATTCAGATAACACTTTACAAAAGTCTTTATCCTGTCAGGCAGACTCTCTCTAGACAGTGTTGCCTGTATCTGAATCTGACCCTTGGCCTGATAGCCAGCTACAGGTACCAGAAGGCAGCCGCAGGGTCTTGAACAGAGTGGTCCTAAAAGACTTACAGAGGAAGAAGTAGATGACAGGGTCCAGAAGAGCGTTCAGGGATGAGAGAAACAGTGTGCTTTCCTTCAGCTGAAAGAAGAAGAGCTTGAGTTTACAGTCAAATAAAATCCCTCGAGTCTGGCTCATGGTGTAGGGCACACGGACAAAGTGAAAGGGCACAAAGCACACAAAGAACACTGCCAGCACCAGGAACACATTAGCATTCATTTTTCTTTTGGCCTGGTGAGGCTTCCGAGTTGTTGCTCCACTTGGTGCTACAGTCCCTACAGTGCTGAGAGACTTAGTCCGGGAGTAGGATTTGTACAGCTCTCTGGTGATTAGGGTGTAACACACTATCACGGTCACCAAATTGACCCAGAAGATAACTTGACAGACGTGATTTACCACCTCATGCCAATACAGCCCAGCTTCAGTCTTCAGGTCGCTGCACTTGAAGTATTTAGAAGTTGGGGTTTTGCGCGTCAAGATCACATTGGGTAGACAGAGAACGAGCAGGAAGGTCCAGATGGCCCCTGAAAGGAGCTTCCGACGGGCCAGCTGGGCTGTATTAGTTCCCCTGAAAGGGCTGAGGGTCTTTCTGCAGCGATCAATGCTGATCAGGCCAAAGAAGAGGATGCTGATATACATGGTGAGGTAGAAGAGGACTGAGGAAACTCGACACACAAATACACGAAGGCCAACGGATGCCATGTTGGAGTCTGATAGAACCTGCAGAAACACGTATTTTACTGTTAAACACTCAGTTCATATTCAAGCAAGGTGATTTTAAATTAATCATAGTGCTTTCATTTTTATAAAAGTCATTAATTTGTATGTTGGTTGTAACCCAATAACTTGGTTGCCAGGTTGTGAAAACTGAAAAATGATGGATTGCTGTATCACTTTGACTTATTAAAATGTAACAATGTCGTATGATGGCTCAGTAAAAGCTGAGTAAGAAGCAACCTAACAACAGGTTCCACGTTACTAAGATAAGTCAGTTGAATACAAATATTTCAAGTTGATCTATCTATTAATATTTAGATCAACTTAAAATATTTGCTTTACCTGACATAACTTGAATATGAATAAAGTGAATGAAGAATTTATTGGCATGTGCATATGCAAATTGTATATTGAATATTGAAAATGAATAACTCATTAGCAAGAGGGAGGTTTTTGCCAAACATTGATGAATGTATGATATGATAACTGATGTCTTACAAACAGTGCCAGTTTAAACAAACCTTGAATGGGAAAGTGAAAGTCATGACCACATCCGCAACCACAATATTCTTCAGATATATAATGAAGTAAGACCGCGAGGGGATGCGAAAAAATACCCACACGGCCACAGTATTGAGTAAGAGCCCCACCAGGAAAAGAAAGGAGTAGAGAACAGGAAAAACCACGGTCTTTAAAACATTGTCACGGGAACAAGTGCTGTTGCTGTGGGTGAGATTGCCAGGAAACACCAGGAATGTTGAGTTTCTCTCCATGACTGTTGTCTGAAAAATACAAGATAAAGTTGCTCTCAATATGGCAAAAAACACATGAACATGAAATTAAATCAGTCACTCTCCTATTATTATGTTTTTCATAATTACATATGCAAACCTATTTCTTAGAAATGTTAATGCAATAACGATTAAAATGTGTGATTCTTAACTCACTCAAACATTTTATTTATCTGACACAAAGAAAATACAATAAGTGTTTACACTTAAAATGAAGTTCAAGTAACACCGATCTGATTACAGAATGAGCAGGTTAATTGGTAACGGGTGAAGGTATCATGATGGGGTATAAACACAGCATTACCCCAAAGGTTCAGACTTTGCTAGCAGAGATGAGTTATGGCTCACCACTTTGTCTCAAACGATTTGAGAAGCTGAACATTTCTCAGTGCAAGATTACAAATAATTAAGGTCTTTCACCATCCCTCATTGTGTAAATGGTGAAGCCTGAATGTTCTTGACCACCGCATTAGGAACTGCCCTGATACCATGATAAATATAACCATGTGGGCTCAGGAGTACTTTCAAAAACCAGAGGCACAAAGCCAAAGAAGAGAAAGAACATCCAGAATGTTTTCAGCAAAGCATGCAAAAGAATAGAGACACATGCGCTCATCTAGCCAACACCTTTTCATGAAGTCAGTGGATATTTCAGCAGGACAGCGCCAGGCCTCATTCTCCATATGCTACAGCAGTGTGGCTTAAGTGTTCTGCCAGATCTGTTTCCTATCAAAAATGTGTGGCTCGTCATAAAGATGGGAATCAGACAACACTGATTCTCATCCATTATTTACTATGCTTAGTTCCAAAATAATTAAATAGTCAAAGGAAAAGGTAATGTAACACGTTAATAAATCTCTCTCTCTCTCTCTCTCTCTCTCCCAGCTACTTTCTGAATGTGTTGGCATTAAATAGCATTAAACTAAATTTGCCTATGTTTGCAATTAAGTTTGTTAGCAAAAATACTAAAAAACATTTTCACACAAATTTTCTGTGCTTTAGTTAACGTAGATAAATAAAAGTTCAATTAAATTGACAAATCACAGGTTTTAGTTATTATTGCATTTTGCAAGAAAAATTGCACGAAATAACATGAAACTGATTTAAAGTGAAGTATAGTCTTGCAGTTTTGCAGACAATTCGCACATGTTCACTTTACCTTGACTCGTCAAAGAATAAAAAAGACATGTTTAGCTTCAAGTCGTGCTAAAAGCAGCGCTTACAGCTATTTTATATATAACATTTACTGTCTGCGTTTGACCTCATTACCAGTAGTGAGTAGTGAGGAAATGCAGGAGGGCTAAAATGAAAGGTAATTTCAACATATATACATTAATTTCATGTAACTAACCTGTTAATTTTGCAGATATGTGTCAGTCCTAGTGCACTTCTCACTTCAGTTGCACTTCTTTACTTCTGAGAGTGACCATCTGCCTGTGCATGTGCATGTTATTTGTTACGAATACAGGAAGGCTTTCTGTTTGCCTTCTCCTTTCTTCTTCCTGTCGTGTGGAAAGCCTGCAGAATTCATCTCAGACAGGTTAAACACGAACAAAATCACAAAATATGACTTTAAATAAACGGCATACGTGCAGTATATGAATCAAATAAAACATGGTATGATGATTGTCATGTCCTGAGGTGTTGGTGCACAGACATGCACTGACCTTTTATGGTAAACTCTCTACTTAAAGTTTTGCTTAAAGTTTTATATTGCTATATTGTGACTCTTTGATCTATAGTGAGATACTGTGTTTCGTTCTTTTATTTTACATGTGGTCACCATTGTTGTGTAATTTCCTGCTTGTGTAATTCTCTACTGGTCAAATGTACTTTCTTGTATAAACTATGTTGTCCACAATGTGAAAAACATAAATACATTTAGAAAGATATGGGCTTCATTCATATTTTTGCCAACTACAAATGTGCCTTATTACAACATATCATGTTGGGCTTACCCCAGTATTGCTAACTGAGCAAAAGGCAAGAACCCACATTTGACAGTTATAAATGAAAAGAGTCAATTATCCATCACTTTAACATACTGGGGCAGGCACAACTGTATGAAATATGCCACATATAAAAGGATGGTTTGACTTTTGATACAATATAATGCCATTGCTTTAAAAACAAACACCTTGGAAGCATATGAAGGTAATACCTTCCCAACCAGGATGAAAAACAATCCAAAACTGTTTCTGGCCAATGCCTTATTGATATAAACGTTCTCAGTGTCTGTAATATGGTCTCTGAGTCAAACAGTGAAACACACATGTCCTTTTCAAGCGGTTTCCCCCCCCC
>OMLM01016778.1:26106-46294 GCA_900302695.1 Helostoma temminkii | reverse complement strand
CCCCGACCTGTTTTCTTGGGGGCAGCATGAAGAAACTTCCCTTAACTGATGTCTGTTATGAAGTATGGGAGACGGAGTACACACCACACAAGTTTCTCAAGTAAAACTCAGTGATAGCCAGTGTCCCTGTGATACACAAGGATTTTAAAGCTAATATTAATTATGATAATATTTGCTGAGGAATTACTTTCAGAGCCTGAAATGCTATCAGCGGTTTATAATGTTGCTTCTAAAAATTCACAGTTACTGTCAACCACTGTGGTTATAATATCTATAGAGAAAGAAGGATTTGTCAGGGTGGTTGACTTTTCTGTGAATCCACTATGATGTCCAGAGTGTGTCACTGAAATTATAACATACATTTTCATTTAGGCTACTGGAACTTCAAAATCTTAGACAAACGATCTGTGTGATAAAAACAGACATTAGTAAATGAAACAACAAAAAGTCTTTAGTTTCAATTAACATGTACAACAACTGCATTGAATTATAAGAACTATTATTGATTATTCTAAGTATTTTTTAACAGCAACACATATATGTCAGTGTACTGAATCTTTTATATTGTTTTAAAATGCAACTGTTCATTGATTGCACAGAAGACACTGAAACAAGGACTACTGTTCACAGCTTCTACCACATAAACCTCACTGTTAAGCACAAGCGTACTGAAGCAGTTAATAATGGCAAGTGCTTTGTTGGGCTGTGTTTTAGTTCATATTTCATAGTTAATATAAGTGGAGTTGAAGACCAGTTTTTCTTCCCTCATCACATGTTCCTGATGCTGCTCTGACCTTTATTCTCTCCAGTACCAGCAATTAGCTTGTCAAGAGGGCAAGTGTCTGGGTAAAGCCTGACATAGTCAGCAGCATTCACTTCCCAAATAAGTGCTTTTTTACATTTCAGTGTCTATGTCGGGGCTTTACATTTATGTGCTGTTGTGGTTGGCACTTGCAAAATTCAGAGCGAATGTAACCATACAGTAAATACCAGTAAATACTGTACAAGGTTATTTTTATCAACCCTCCACATTTACATGCAGTCATGTTTCCCACAGTTGTGATCTCTGCACATCTGGGTCGGATCAGGACAGCGTGCATTTTTCCCGGAGAGTCCACTTGCTGCTTTTCAGCTTAACACCAGTCTATGTGTTTGGGTTATCTATTTTTCCACTTTGCTTGCTATCTTTCACTTCAGCCCCTCGGTAAATGGCTGTGGTTTCTGCTCAGGTGTGACATGAGTCGGCCAAAAGTTTTTATTTTGCCAGTCAAGCTCTCTAATCGACTCCAGGAAACGGCAGGCGTAATCCTACCTCCTCTATTGATGTTTTAAATTTACATGAACCATTCTCACAAAGGCATAGTCAAATACTGTGTGAATGCACAGTTGCAGACTTGCATGCAGACACAAGCAAACCTGCACTGTATTCACACTCAGTAATCCTTGCCAGCTCCCTCTCAGACAGACAGGAAGAAGGGTATGAGGAAAGGAAATAAAAAGTGAGTAACACAAGACTTCACTGAATTTCCATTTAAATCCCCCTGAGTCTCCTCAGTACCCCCCCAGCACACACATACTTTTCCCTCTCTGTAGGCGCACTTCTTTCCTCACCTCCCACATCATCCCTTGACCTTTAAGCCACTACTTGCACTCACTTTCTGACAGTCTCCACACCAAAAACCTACAATCCAGAACTACTATGTTACCAGCAGCTATGATAACCCCTTTTTTCTACCCTGTGGTGATAATAAAGTTGAAAAGTGGAGGGAGAAAAACTTCATCTCCTCTCCACACATGGGGTATTGCCTTTGGCACGGCTTCATTGAGCCTATCTTTACGCAGCCTTTGAAGCGGCTTTTATCACAACGGTGAATATGAGGTCGGGGAAAGGTGATGGAAAGAAACCCCGATGTTTGAGGGCACACATCAAACTGAAGACACACACGCAGCTGTAACAGCTGTGCCAAGGGCAGCGTGAGGTTGGACTGTGACCCTTGCCCCTCACAAGCAGTTGATCCTTACGTCATTGTGAAGACAGAAACATTTAAGAAAGGAACGTCTCACCACATAGAGTGAGTAAAACAAATATTCAGGGTGGTCCTTGTTTGTGTTCTATTCGTCACATGTCATTGTCTTTATGGATGCATGTCTATGTGTATACGTTTCCCTTGGCAAGCAGTCGAATTACTTTCTCCTCACATAGTCACAATGTGTGGGTCACACATTGACAGTGTAAGGCTTCTTTAGCTACTGCTGCTGTGCTGCACAGTGTGGGTTCCTGAGTGTCTGCCTCCCATATGGTCATTTATTAACAAATGCTCATATGGCCCATATGGAAGCAAAGATGTGGGTATAACCTAACATTGCTACCTAATGCTGCAAGGTTTCTAGCTTTTGTTGAGCTTTCAACAACTTCATTGTAATACACCATTAATGTTTAACACATTGTTAACAAAAGAAAATGTTAGGAAATCATCAGTTGGTCCAGCTGGCATCTAGGATGTAGTCTACTAGTCTACTGGTGAATGATGTTGATTCCATCCTGTGCTCCAGTTTCTTGCTCACATTGACTTATTCCTAGCAACTGCTTTTGTTTGGATTTTACTTCTCATCCCTCATCTGGTATAAGCATCAGTGGGTGATCTACTAAACACTACCTGGCCTTTACACAACTGAACCTTTGATAAATGCATCCATTTGGACTTAGGTAAGAGTATTTGTGGGAGTCTTGGTCACCCTGTGGCTAATAAAAAATGATGACATATGTGTTCTGTGTGAAAAGAATTCAGTACAAACTTTTGTAATTTTGTCAAAAATTTTAAAAGTTTGATTCACCACAGCAGTCTGTGTCCATACTCGGAATAGTGATATAGCCCACAGCATGGTCACTTAAAAAATATCCATATATTATACATTAACAACATTGTGAAATGACATTATTTTATGTACAGCCCTAATTATACCTTATTCAGTTCTGACTACATAGTCATACCCCATCTCTTCTCCCATGTTTCCTCTCTGCATCCTTACTATTACCACACAATGGTGAAATCAAAGTAGGAGCACATTTTGATTCTGTCTGTCTGATAATCACTCATCCCACCGTGTGAGAAAGCAGAATGCAAAGTCGTGGAAAAAGAGGGACAACGGCTCCTTTTGAGAGCCCGGCCACTCTAGAATACCAGGAATATTTGACGGGTTGTCTCTGTATGCTCAGCAGAGACCTGTGTGGACACAGAGCGCAGAAGATAGAGCGAGGCACAGGTTTGGTTTTGGCTGTTAACCACAGTGGTTCAAAAAGTCAATGTCATGTACAAACAAAGACAGAAGACAGATTACGCATCATTTATATACAAACACAAATACATCATACTATGGTGAAACTTAGAAATTTAAAGTTTATAACTATGCCATTCATACGTTCCCTCATGTTACGACAAACGAAAGCAACATGTAACAGACTGATGTGATACGAAGATGTTTTAGAGAATGTTGAGAGCAACTTTTATGATTCAAGCAGAGAACTATATTTCAGCAGTGACCAGTGACCTCAAAGCTATAACGAGGGTCTGTTTTCCTGTGATGTCACTGTGGTATCTGAGGTTGCTAGGTGCCATAAAGACACAGACGACAGGTGGTCTAGATGATCTCACATCAACTGACTACACTGCAGCAGTGAAGTTTAAAGGTGAATCTGTGAGGCTGTTTATGGGTTTAACTCAGTTTGTGTCTGCCTGATCTAGTTATATGAGCACCGCAGGATGTTTGAGTAGCATTTAAATCATGAGCATGTATTTTATATTCGCAATGGCCCTTATTACACAACAAATGTCTGATGATTAGAGCAGCTGATGCCATCTATTGGTGGTCTGACAGGATAACACTTCCAGGGATGATCTCATGTGTGATCTTTGCTGTGTTTTAGATAAATAAAAGCTTTGTCTTGGTTCTGACTTTATTTTAGTTTCCTCATAATGATTTATACTGTAACTGGTTTTATTACGTCCACACAGACAGGAGCAATCTGATATTTTGTATTTATGAAAAATCATTGCTCTCTGTGTGGATTTATTGGCACATTCAGTACTCTCCTAAAGGATGTTTAAGCGAGCTTTGATTTATTCACAATATTTTCATTGATCATATAAAACACATACAAAATTGTTTCTCTGGGCAACGTTATTATTCAGTATTATATAAGTATTTCGTATTTCCTTCGCTGTGTTACAGCTCCTCCAGATTGCATCTAAAGTACACATGGCCTTTAATGCAGAGTGGTAAATTAAACTTTATTTCCAGAAGCACAGAGGAAACGCTGACTGTGGACTATGTCTGAGTAAAAGAAAGTAATTTGTGAGAGTGACTCTTTTTCATTCAGCTCTCCAACTTGGATTTTGTAAGTTTTATTCTGGAAACAATGAGATTTCAAAAGACAAATGGAAACCAGACAAAAACGAGAAATACAGGAGCATGATTTGTTTTTTTTACCCTTACCCCCCTAAAGATGTCCAGGGCTCAGTGAAATGTTATGTACTGGGATCATACATGCGCCAGAATTTGAGTAACTGTGCATTACACTCTTCCCCATTTCCATGTCTTTAATGCCAACCCTCCCAGTGAAGGTCTGGTCACTACAAAGTTCCTTATCCTTGAGGTCCGACTGACACCCCACTCCTCATTTATCTTTACTACTCCATCACTGAAAAAAGTTTCCTGGAAACCTGTCAGACAGAAACATCAACCTCTGCGTTTTAGTAGCAGTGCCACATTGTTGATGCAGCCTAATTGGGGGAGCTGGCTTATTTAAAAGCTTCCCCCCCTAGGGACACAATCATTTAGAAGAACTTTGATGTTTTTTGTTCAGTGTTTCTGTGACAGGAGTGAGGAAGGTTAAGTACACAGTAGTGTGCTCTACTAGTCCATCTGGTTAATCTCTGGGGACGAAAAGGCCACATCTGCGTCTAATCAGGCTGGAGAGAACCCCTACTGAAATAATGCCACAGACGTAACTTAAATGCAGCTACATGAGTAAGACTGGAGTCTGCATATTTTTCTTTCTAAAATAGCTCCCAAAAAACATAGAAAATATGCCAGAGAAGTAGAAGGTTTGAGAAATGTGGAACTCCCATCACAGCATGACAGATCCCACCTGGAAGATAGGTGCAAAGATGGATCTGTTTTATTTGTGGCTGGAGGGTGGAGGTGTGGATTCTGTAATGCTGGTGCAAAATTCCTGCATGATCGTAGGTGATGAGCAAGATGCCGATCTACTGTATGAGCAACTGTGTGCATCCACATGGATGTGTCTATGATGGAAAGAGTTGTTTTAATATTTGCTTTAAGGTTTCACTATATTCAAATGGACTGGCTGAGACTGCGGCACAAAGAAAACTATTTATCCACTTCTTTCTGCTATGGTCTTGTTGCCAAGTTTGCAGCTTCAGAGAAACAACTTGTGCTGTCTGAGACTGCTTTTGTTCAGCTCCCAGCTCTCCTCTCAGAAGATCTCAGTCTCCATGTTCAGGCTGATAGCGTTCTAGTTTAAGTAAGGGACTTATACTACAGACCAAAAGTATGCCTCACCCTTTACTGGTCTCCCTTGACTATTCACTTTCTAGACTTTGTCCTGTATTTCCACTTTTTTCTCAAGCTGCTATAACTTTGGTCACAGTGAGTTCACTTTCGGAAGCTGATATTCATTCTTACATAAGCAGTACACTATGCAACTGTTAACTGTTTAGTTCAGTGACATATAGATATAGCATATAGTTATAGCAGAAAAAGCAGGTGAAATTCCTTACATTAGCGTCTTCCCCTTGCAATGGCACACTGATGCACACTGATTGGCCACAAAGGGCCCAATATTGTGCAGGTCCCCTCTTCTATCAAAATACTTTAACCCATTGAGACATTGACCACTCATGGTAGGTACTGGCCTTCCCACAACACTTGCCACAGTGGAACTGCTCTGACCCAGTTGCTTAGATCCTTACACTTGACCATTTTTCCAGCTTTGTTTCTGTAAGTACAGTAAGCACAGCAGACATCTTTAACACCAGGCAGGAAAATGGATAAGGACTTGTGTTAGTTCAGAAGGGTATATTTGAGTAGAGACATTCATTTATTGAACGACTGAACAGATCTCACGTCCCAGGGATTGCAGGAGTGGAGATGGACAGCCCTGCTGATGGATCGGAACAGACTGAGAGTAAATCTGCTGGTTGGACAGAGTATCTGTGTTTCCTGCAATTCAGCCAGTTTAGAGAATACACTGAGGTAAAGACTGTGTTGGTCCAATATTAAGTAGTGAGAGAGTGGTAGTTGGCAGCTGAAATCAGATAAAAATATAGAGATAAATCTTTTCTTCTAGGTAATCTAACTTGTGTGTACTGACTTACTAATGTCATATTTTTTTTATCAACCTCATCTTTATTCATCTTGTTATATCTAAATCTTCATGTTGCTATGTCTCACTTAAACTGCTCTCACCAGAAACATTGTTCAGAGTACAGTATGTCTCACATCTCAAATGTGAAATTCACACAAGTGGAAAACACAATCCCCCCCTTTTTCAGTAGCTTCTTAAAAAAACATATTTTAAATGGTGTGTTACACTTCAACTCTGTTCCTGTAAACACCCACGAAAAAGAAGCAAATAGAAAAATCATGTTTAAAATACTCGTAAATATCCAAGTCTGTGGAAGGTAAAAGTCATCATTCTCCAAACATGAACCGCGATACCAGAACTGAAAAAATAAACTCTTCCGCATCCACAGAGGACACATAGTGTGAATGATGAACTGTCTTTCACAGTGAAAAGCCATACATACAGAGTCAGTGGTGCTTTTTTACTATGTTAATTTGTCTTTGACTGTCACATAGTTCACATATGCAAGCACTTTTCTCTCAAATCTTACAGCAAGTAGCCCACATTCCAAAGTTTATGGAAGACAATTCCCTTTTTCCCCATAAATACCTGGGTCATTTCTCACTGCTGTTCACTGGCTCTAATCTTTTGGAAATTTTATTTTAATCTCAAAAATACACACTTGAGGACTAACCGACTGTTTTTTTTAGATCTTCATTAAAATGCAGCTGTTGATTAATTATGTCCTGTTTATTGTTTGTATTTAAAGCTGTCTTCATACTCATCATCAAGACGACGCTGTAAGAACAATTGATAACTTATTATCAGATATGTTTTATCAGTTTTCCTCCTTTGTTTTCCTGATTGTTGTAAAAAACACATTACCACAGTACATGTCACAGAGTTTTGAGGTTTTATCCTATTTTGCATCTTTATTGTGCCATGTATTATGCTTCAGAAAACTGAACTTGCCTAACTAATTATATTTACAATGATCTATAATCTTTTCTTAGTATCAAAAATGTTTAACTTAGCTTTACTTCACATTTAAAAATATAGGTCTCTGTTCCTCTTCAGTCTCAACTTCAACTTAAGTTGCAGGAGAGCAGTAAAATCAGCACGCGATCACAAAAAACAAATCAAATGCTCCCCTGTGGGCCCGGTACACTGAGAAGCTGGGTGAAGGGCTATTTTCACAGCTGGAGACTTAAAACTGTGTATGTCTGGAAGATTTCTATTTCAACCACAGCCACAAGGTAGAAATGAATAATCTGTGTGACCTTTGTTACAATGGCAATATAATCGCCTGCTATTAACAGCCAACATGCTGTATATGTTCAACAGTCATATATTTCATATATATGCATAATGGATGCCTGCTTTAAAAGATTTCAGTGTTTAAAATAGCACAGCAAAACAAAAAAATGTTTACTTTTTATTAATATAATTTGTTCTTTCAGTCAGCAAATACAACAAATAGATATACATATACTGTACTATTACAGATTAGCAAAATTTACAACATTCCTGTAAATACCCATAATGTGGCATTGTATTTTTTGATCCATGTTTGCTGTGATTACACATAAAAGAATATGCTTTAAAATGTGTGACATCTGCCATCATAATAAAAAGCTGTTTAATAGAATCAGATGTGATTCTGGTATGAAAGCACTGCACCATCCATGTATCCAGTGTAAAACAAATCTATTTTCTTCCACTGTGAAATCCAATGAATTAGAAAGTACTAAAGTAAATACTCTTATTCATAAGCTGTTAAGCTACAAATGCAACGTGTCATGGCAACAGCAACTTCTGGCCAATGTCTAAAGGGAATTAAAACCTTCTCTGAAGCCATTTTTCTCTCTTTCAGCATGTAACACATTTTTTGTTACACTCTGTACATGCTGTAATAGTAGCCCTATGTGGCCAGCAACACCTGAAATCACTTTAGGTTATGCACTGGCTCTTTTGCTCCCATGAGAACTACCTTAAATTTGAACCACCTATGAATTTCCAGACACCTCATTCCAAGGTTACAAAAACAACTTTCTAGCGCCAGGCTTGGTTTTCCAGCTAATAAAAACATGCTCCCTTTAAAATGTCTATTTTGTGCTCTGTTTATGTTTTAATCCACATCTGTCAGTTTTTAAAATAAAATTCCACAAGTAGTGATCCTCACAAATCCACATGTGAGAAACAAGTGACTGTGTATCAATGTTTACATTCAAATAGGCCACACATGCCTCCCCTTATTCACATCTTTAATCACACTACATGTACATATGTGGCCCTTAAGTGTGTACCTAGGTGGTTCTTGGCTATGCACTTGTATGTGCCAGAGTCTGAGGCTGTGGGACTCTGGATGATAAGTGTGCCCTGAGGGTGGAGCAGTTCACTACCCTTTAGCCGACCTTGTTCTGCTGCTGACAGAACTGAGCGATCAGGCAGCTCCCAGGTGATGTCTGGCCTGGGGATACCATTGGCAACACAGTTGAGCTGGATAGGTGTTCCAGTCACTGCCCTCATGCTGGGAGGTGACCCTGTTGTGATCCGTGGAGGGTAGCCTATGATAATAACAGGGACACTAACCACAGCCTCCCCAGCATCGTTCTGAGCTCTGCAAATGTAGTTCCCGCGGTCGTGGAAAGTAGCATCTTGAACAACCAAGGTACCATTTTTTAGTAAGTGGTATCGGCCAAGGACTTGAGGTCGAGTGAGAGTGTGGCCACCAGGAACGGTCCAGTAGATGCTGGGTCTGGGACTCCCATCAGATAAACAGTGAAGGAACAGTGGTTCTCCAGAGACACTGCGTATGATTCCCCTTGGCCTCGTCAAGATATAAGGCTTCTGCCCAACATCCAAAATGATCAGCTTCTCTATGTAACCCATGAAATTCTTGGCACCACAACGGTATTTCCCAGCATCCTCTTTGACAGGGTTGTATATGACCAGAGTCCCATCGGTACCTATGTGGTGGCGAGAACCACGGTCAGATGCACCAGTAAATCGTGTTCCATTAGGCAAAGTCCAGATAATCTCTGGCACTGGGTGTCCATCAGCTGAGCAGTTCAGAACTGTGGTTTTCCCAATACGAGACAAAACACGCTCGTTGAAGGGGTTCTTGAAGATTGGCCTTCGGAGCATATTGGTTACCTCCAGCTGCACGACCATTACTGCCTCTCCACCATCATTCCTCGCCATGCAAATGAACTCTGCTGTATCAGATGGCCGTACATTACGAATCTCTAATGTACCGTTATGGTGAACGTTAATCCTGCTGCCGGTGTATGGTGCTGTGAGAAAGATGTTATCGGGCATAATCCAAGTGATACTAGGAGTGGGATCGCCTTCAGCTGTACAGTCTATTAATTTTCTGGCGTGTTTAAGAGCTACATCTTTGATAACAGTCCTGTTCTGTCGGTAGCCATTGATAATTGGTGGATTTCCTTCTATTTCAAGCTTGTAGACTTTTCTGTTTTCTCCGGCAGGATTCCGAGCCATGCAAACATACTCCCCAGCATCGATGAGCTTTACATTCCGGATATCGAGAGAACCATTGACATGCATTAGGTAGCGCTCACTTGATGCTGCAATCACATCGTTAGTGGGCAGCATCCATAGGATCTTGGGTTTGGGCTCCCCAAGTGATTCACAGTCAAAGCGGATGTTCTCTCCAGGTCTCACCCTGGCATAGGTCTGGCTGGGTGGACGTATCCTAGGGGCAGCAGTCACCACAGTGATATGTACATGCATCTCATCCTTGCCCACCTGGTTCTCAGCATAGCATGTATAGTCTCCTTCCTCTGACATACCAACCTGAAGAAACAAGATATTGATGTACAGGCATGTGCAAAAGTTACTTCTCCCTCTTTTAATTTTTTTGTGTGTAAAAATGGAATAAAAATTATCTCATTCTAACAAGTCTTTGTATTAGGAAAATACAACCTCAGACAAACAAAAACATATAATTTTCTACAGTGCGATTATTTATTTAACATAAATGAAAAACAACAAAAAAAAGCATAAATATGCACAAAAAAGTGCCCCCCAGGACTAAATAGCTAATTGTTTCCTGTATGATTTTATCAGTCTCTCTCATCGTGTGGAGGAATTTTGGCCCATTCTTCTTTACAACATTGCCTCAGTTTATTTTAAGAATTTGCTTATGCACAGCTTTCTTAAGGTCCTGCCACAGCATTTCTATTGGGTTGAGGTCTGGACTATTGTAGGGTGGTTACTACTACTAGGCTATTTCAAAACCTTGATTTTTTTTATACATTTTGGTGTAGATTTACAGGTGTGCTTTGAATTATTATCCTGTTATTTCAACCAACATTAGCTATTGGACAGATGGCCTCACATTTGACTCTAGAATACTCGATTTTAGAGAGGAGTTCGTTTTCGACTCAATGACTGCAAGGTGGCCAGGTCCCGTGGCTGCAAAAGGAAGCCAGAATTATTACCCCTCCACTGTGATTGACAGTGGATATGAGACATTTCTGCTAAATGCTGTGTTTGTCAAAGGTAGGGCTTTGGGATCATGTGTCAGAAGTCTCATATGCAGTTTTTGAGCCAGAGTCATACTTTCATGTTTTTTTAGACAGAAGAAGCTTCCAAACAGATTGTACTTTTGCAGTCTTGCTCTAATTGATTGATGTCATTGTTTGTTGATTTTAACATTTAACATGCTCAGTAAGGCCTACAGGTGTGAGATGTAGCTCGGGTGTTTTCACATTTCTTTGAACATTGCACAGTTTGACCTTGGTGTGAATGTGCTAGGCGTCAAATCCTGGTAGGATTGGCAACTGTCCTGAATGCTGTCCACCTTTCTCACTGTACAAAGTTGGGCTCCAAATTGTTAGATGGCTTTATAACCTTTGCAGATTGATGTTCACCAACAATTGCTTCTCTAGGACCATTGCTTATGTCTTTCCCTATTGACATTCTGTCAACACACACCTGAAAGCTCCAGCAAAACAGCAAACTGCCAAAACATCTGCTTTTACAGAGGTCTGTGCACCTGCTGATGATCAATTAATCAAATGCTGATGATTAACAGCACCTGGCTGCAACTTACCCTCTTAAATCCTATGGAAGCAGTAAGGGGGCACTTTTTTAGCACACGTTTTTTCTGTTTGGCTTTATTTTTTGTTAAATAAATAATGGCACAGTAAAAAGTTATATGTTGTTGATCGTATGAGGTTGTATTTACCTGATAATAAAACCTGTTATGATCACATGATTTTATTATGTTTTTACACAAAAAAGATACTTAAAAGACTGTATGTATATGTATGTACCATGAATATTTATGTTTGTTGCAATGGCATACCTGGTTTAGGTAAAGAGTTCCATTTTCAAAAAGAGTATAGCGCCTTGCTCGTCCTCCTCCACTGCTGGCGTCAGACTGCAAAGCACTGTTGACCAATGTGCCGTCAGGCAGACCCCAGGAGATCTCTGGCTTTGGTGCTCCAGAGGCTTTACAGTCAACCTTCAAATCAATACCATAGGGTACTTGCTTCTTCCCATTGAGCTTAGGCTCTATCTTGGCTGGCTTCATGGACACAATGACCCTCATGAGTTTGAAATCATCACCAATTTTGCTTCGTGCTAGACAGAGGTAGTCTCCAGAATCTTTATCACTCACAGTGTTAACGATAAGAGTGCCATTGTCTAGGACGTGGATTCTGCTTCCCATTCTGGAGAAATATGTGACAGAAAATGAAAGTGACTTACAAAGAGTGGTAGCCAGAATAAAGCTTGATTAAATACATACAATGAACATACAATAGTTATAGGTAGTATAGTATGTATATCTATAGTATAGCAAATGACACCACATACTTTAGTATAACAACTATATTGTGCAAGTTGCTATTGTTACTTGTTATTTTACAAACAAACAATGCCAAGTTCTGGCAATGAACTGAGCACCAGCATTTCACTGCCACGTTTCTTGAAAATTACAAGAATTCTGCTTCTTTCTTATTTTTTTACTGAAACTGAATTTCAAATATGACTTGTCATTAGCACATTTGTCACCAAAACCATAATTTCTTAATAGTACTCATTAGTACTTTATGTATTTTAGTTTAAAAATAAATATTTTTTTTATTAAGTGTGCACCATACATGCATAATTATGATTATAGCCTCTTGGTGCAGCTTCCTTTGGACTTTGGATCTCTCCATATTTCACTAAGGAGGTTACACTGTCTTGTCACTTGTCACTTTATACAACGGAAAGAGCACACTGCTCATATGTTCTTACAAGATCAAAAACAGCTTCAAGCTGTTAAATAATGTTAATCTAAAATGTTTACTATGATTGCTCTAAATGCTACCATCTGTTCTGGGCATTTATAACAAAAGATTTTTACCTGTTCCTTTGGTCTACTACAGCTGTAGAAGGTAGTCTCCAAATAATGCTTGGTTTGGGGTCTCCTGTTGCTAAACAATTCAGTGTCAACTGATCTCCAAAGGATAGCTCTGTCATGCGCTGGGATGTCTCCACTATTTCAGGTCCAGACTCCTGCCTCTCTACTGTCAGAGTCACTACTCTTCGCTCTGAGCCAGTAGAGCTGGTAGCAATACATTCATATTTCCCACTGTCTGCCACAGTCACATTCTTAATGTGGAGGGTTCCATTCTCATACACTGATATCCTTAAGTCACTGGCAGGTCTTTCAAATTGTACCATAAACCCGTTACTGAGCACCCAGTGAATTGTAGGCCGAGGGCTGCCCTGGCCAGTGCAGGGTAGCCACAGGGTTTGGCTTACACTAGCTTTCAGCTGCTGTCGTTTCTCCTCCATGATACCAGGTGGAGCTGCCACCACCTGCAGTCGAACTGTAGCAGTATCAGCTCCCGCTGGATTACTGGCAATGCATTTGTAATGACCTCTGTCATAAACAGACACATGCTCAATGATCAGAGTCCCCTCAGCAGATACAGATACCCTTCCCTTTTCTGTGTTTTGACCCCTCACTTGGGTCCGGTTGGCCAGGATCCAGGATATCATGGGTGTGGGTCGACCCTCTGCCTTACATTTCATCTCAACAGTGTTTCCAGCATGAGACTTTATCTCACGCATTTTTGGCTCTAGGATGCGTGAGGGGTACGCGACCACAGAGAGGGTGACAAGAAGTTTATCTGATCCATGCACATTCTCAGCTAGACAGAGGTACTGGCCACGATCCTTAATGTTTGTATTCTCAATTAACAGTGTGCCATTGCTCAGCACCTCAAACTTGCCCATTTTCCCTGCAATAGTGATGGTGCTACCTGAAGGACAGAAAAAGATGGATTGTTCTAAGAAATGTGCAAAAACAATACACACAAGCTAATGATGCTCACCTTTTTTTTCTGAGTATGTAATTACCTAACACCATTAACAGATTGTTTAAATTGAGTATATAATATAGTTGCCTGACTTTAACTTTAGCACAGCCTTCCTCAGTTTCATAGAAAGATACTGGTATGTAGTGTTCACACAGCTTCTATATTCACACTACAACTAAACCTTTTCTAGGTGTCTTGTATTCTTAATGATAAGAATGAGGCCTAATGAAAATATTTTTGTACCTGTGGTTGAGGAGAAGCGTTTCCAGGTAATCACTGGCTTAGGGTTTCCATTAGCTTCACATGGCAGAAAAGCATCTGAGTTGGACAAAACAGTAAAGCTGGCTGCATTTCCCCCAACTATTTTAGGTTTGTCTTTCAAGATTTGTGTAGTGGTTTCAAAACCAGGAATTTTGGCACTTGTAGCTTCGTTGTGAATTACCTGATTGAAGTCAGTCACTGCATCAAAAGTAAGGTCTTTATCTGCCCTTTCTTTAGCAGCACTGCTGTGCAAAGTAGGTCTGACTCTCCTTAGTGGTGGATGGGGGGTAGCGTAACCATTTTTCCTCTGTTTTGGTGGCCTAATGTTGCTGTGGACCCTGGACCCTTTTGTTGTAGATGGCATTACCGTAGTAATAGGGATATAGTTAGCTGAAGTGATCAATGGTGTCTTGGTTGTCCTCTGGACTGGTGAACTATTAAATGTACCCCAGTCAAATTTCTCATATACATCAGTCTCCTCCTTTGATGTTTTGTCAATGGAAACAGCCACTGCAGTTGTGTCCTCCTTCCTAGATGGTGTGTACAGGGGCTTGTTGAGTGACACAGTCTGTTGAAGAAGTGTGGTTGTCTCTTCTGTAGTTTCTATAGTTGTTGCCTCTGTTGTTGAAACCTCAGTTGTTGCACTAGCATGTACTCTAGTAATAGCAGGTTTCTTGATGGGTCTCCTGCCTCTAAAGGGCCTCCTTTGCCGCCCTTGCCATTCTCTTTTCCTACCAGGCCTCTGTCTGATCACAACCCAATTATCAGGGAGCCTGCCAGAAGCAGATGATAGGGCTTCATCAGGAGTTCCAACTGAAGGTGGTTTGACAGTAGGTGGAGAAGGTAGAGTTTGAGATTCTGGTGGAGTTTCAGCAGTGGTCAAGGATCTGGAGGATGAACTAGTAGTAGTTATATGGAAAAAGCTGGGTCGCAGAGTTGTGAACTCAAAATCTCCAGAAGATAAATCTCCACCATCATCAACAAACAAGCTCTCTTTGCGCTCTGTTTGCCTGGATGGGGACAGAGTCCGAGGTTCAGCCAGGGATTTTGCAGTGGTGGGAGACGTAGTAGCAGGGGTTGTAGTTAGAGTCTCTGTTGTAGTTTCTGGGGTAGTTGAAGTTTTTGGTCTCCTTAGTCTGCCTAGTATTTTTTGCCTTTCTTTGTCTCCAAAGAGTCTGTCCCAGGGAATTCTTCCACGAATAACCTTAGATGCGGTTGTAGTAGTGGTTGTGGTGGAGGCAGATGGTTCTTTGTGTGTAAAAAATGGATCAATAGTAGGATCAAACTCAGGGGCATCAGCAGAGGTTATGTAGCCACTGGAAACCTCTGGCTTAGACTCTGTATGGGTGAAAGGGACACTTGAAGCAATCTGATGGTTCGTAGAGGCAGGTCTCTCTGTTCTGTGTAAAGATGAGCTGGAGGAAGCTGTTGGTGTGATCACCTGTACATCATTGAATACTGACTTCTTTTTGTCTTCATTACAGTCACACTCTGAGGGCAAGGACAAAGACAAAGGAAACCAGATAAAAAATACAAGCTGATGAAGCACACACTGATCAGTGATTAAAAACTAGCTCTAACACCTTATAAAATCAAGGTTGTTTACCTGTAGTCAGTTCAATTCTGTATGACACAGAAGCGTTCCCGCCCTTCTTCACTGTGGGCTGGTTAAGTTTACTGATAAAGGACTGTATGTCAGTAATCCTGTTGGGTTTGATGATCCTCCTGCGGCCGTGGAATGTCCTCCTGCGGCCCCCTCCTCTGACGGTCTTGTGTGGGATGATGTGTATCTGCTGCCGGGAAATGATGGTAGATCCTGCAGGCAGGTGTGGAGATTTGATTGTTTGGGTGGTGTGGAAGGTAATCTCATCTTGCTTTCTCTCTGTGGTGGTGACAGCTGTGAATGTAGACTGACTTTCTGGGTCTGTGTGGA
The DNA here is from genome assembly GCA_900302695.1 of Helostoma temminkii. NCBI lineage: Eukaryota > Metazoa > Chordata > Actinopteri > Anabantiformes > Helostomatidae > Helostoma > Helostoma temminkii. The sequence continues at coordinate 30,390 of OMLM01016778.1, read as the reverse complement.
TTATCTCCACTGGGCCTTGTCTATCCCTCGCTGTAATGTTAGGCACTGAGGTAAATAAAAGTGCCGGCCCTGTGGATGTCTCTGGCTCTGCAGGTTCTTGTCCTGAGAACTGAAGCTGAGTTTCTTGTGACGTGTCTGTCACAGTAAGCTGGAAAGTGACTGGGTGCATGTCTGAGGTTGGATTTCTGGTTCTTTCCAGGCCATAAAATTCTGTTGTCTCAATATAACTTGGATTTTGTGTAAATGTGGACTGGATTGGTGTAGAGTCTGACTGCATGTATGGCTCTGATGTTGGAGTAAATGTTCCAATGTCTTGTGCATTATCTGTAGGTAATGTGACTATTCTTGGCACTGTGACACTGTCTTCATTATTATCCTCACTAGAGCCAAATTCACCATCACCAGAAAGACCAAGATTTGAGCTTTCATGTTCTGTGCCTTTCTTCTCTGTGCCACTATTGCTTCTTGATGCATCTTGAGCCTTTTTCATTAACTCAGCAAATTTCTGTGGGTCCACCTTCCTGGAAGCTTTATCAAAAACCCTATTACTCCACGTGCGTCTGTTGCTGACTCGCCCCCTCCTTCTCTGTTCTGGTCGACCCCTATATCCTCCTTTGCCCGGTGATCTGAGTCTGGGATATGGTCGATCTGAGGTGATGGTCCTGGATTCCTGACTAGTTCTGTCATATGGACTGGATGAGGGGATCTCATTGAGGGTGACTGTCTTTTGTGTCAACCTAGGGTCCCCCTTGACCTCCATATTGGTCCCAGATCCCTCACTGTCCAAATCTGTTATCATCTCAGGTCTTTCTCCAGTCAGTGTCACCTGAGACACAAGCAAGTCAATTCCCAGGTGATTAGCAACCAAACACCTATAAAATCCTCTGTCTCTTGCTGTGAGACCTTTTATCAGCAGGGTTCCATTCTTAGACACATTTCTGTTCCCATAGGTCTTGTCCAGTACTGAGTGGTCTGGGAGAATCCATTGCACTGAAGCCTCTGGATTTCCTGAGGAGCTACAATCAAATACCAGATTTTCACCAAGTGGCCTAGAGAGTTGGACACCATTGACGTCAGCTTCCTCCACGTCGACGGGCAGAACTGTCACTCGAAACACAAGGATGTCAGCATCCAGGTAGTTTGTTGCAATGCACCGATAGAGACCTGTGTCAGAAGCATCTGCACCCCGTAAAGTGAGCTTCCCTTCCGCAGTGATGATGATCCTTCTGTCATCACTAGAGTAAGGAGCTCTGACCTTGCTTCCATCTGGTAAAATCCACTCGAGCAAAGGCTTTGGCTCACCCAGGATTTGACAACTCAATTGTGCCACGCCACCTATGTCAAAAATAGAACAAAGCTTTTGTTAACTATTGAAAAAAGTTTAATTCATACCAGGAATCAGCTATTTTTATAAGAGTTAATCTCTCACCTACAAGTACTGTATGCTCGGTCTTGGTTAGATTATCTCGCTTGATCATGGTCCAAGAATAGCGATCCCTTTTAGGTGTTGTGTTTTCCACACGCAGATTGACCAGCGACTGGTACTTAATGTGCAGGGTAGAGAAAGTTGTACTGGTGCGATCAAGCTGGAGGTTCACCTCTCCTTGCATCAACCACGCAGGGGAAGCTTTAATCTCAGCCTCAATGTTTGTGTGAATTCCTTCCTCGTCTTCCTTTGTTTTCATCTGACTATACCTAAACACCATTTCTGGGCTTCTGGTCAGCATGAAACCTCTCTCCAGTCGCATGGGGGAGTCGCTGTAGGTGGCCAGGATCTGCCACAGCTGCTGGATATGTTCATAGTCAACGTTACACACCAAATATGTAGTTATGGCAGTGGTAAGCATGGTGACATTGTATCCCTCCTCCTCTTGCAAGGTTTGTGTCAGGTTCTCAAAGGCAGAAGGCCTCTGGACAGTGCAGGATAAGCTAGCATCAGTGTGAAACTGGTCGGTCAAATTCATTTGTAGGGAACCTAATGGGGCAATGAAATCCTTGGAGGAAACTGGAGTGTAGTCCCCCTCATCCAGGCTAATGTTTTTCTGCTTTAGACTGGGTTTGATCCAGGGTTTGGCACAGGTGAATGCTTCACTAGGGAGAAGGTTTATAGGTCTGTTGTAAGAAGAGGCAGGATATTCACAAACAGGACACAGCTGGCCTCTCGGATATCCCCTGTCTCGCTTGCATTTTAGCACACCTGGAAACAGTTAAATCAAGCTTTTAGTTTGTTGCATGTTAAAAAAGTATTTCCACTTTCATGGACCAGCCAAACCAAAACATTTCAGTAAAACTGATCCAGAACCAGGAACGATCATCATGACCATACTTTTGACTTTTGCATTAGGATAATGAAAAGATATGACTTCACGTGATGTGAAGAAGATATGAATATCAGAGAAGTTTCTGAAATGATTTACTATGTTTCCCTTTGGAATGAGTTTGCTTAATTCCAGGCATTATTAGTTTGTAGGAAAAGAAACACACTATACATTCTATAGGTGAAATAACCTATAGAAAGCTGCTAGGAAAATATGGATTTGCAAAGGCTTGGATAAAAGTTTAGCAAGACCAAAAAAATAATTAAAAAATATTTTTTTCACTGAATAAAGTTTTCCACTTTACTTACTACACCTCTGAGCATACACACACTCCTCACCTGTGTTTCTTTGTGCCCACGATGGGAACCACTTCATGTTACAATCACATGTCCAGGGGTTGCCATGGAGAAAGATGTTCTCTAATTGGCTACAGCCTGAGAAAATATCTGCAGGCAGACTGGTAAGGAGGTTGTCTGACAGGTGGATGTTTCTAACTGAGGACAGCTTAAACACCTGGCTGTGTCTCAGTGTGATGAATGTGTCTGGGTGGAGCTGCTGGAGGTAATTACCCTCCAGATGGACCAACTGTAGGTTTGTTAGGCCGTAGAAAGCCTCTGGGTTGATGAACTCAATGTGGTTGTGGTCCATGTAGAGTCGAGACAGACTGGCCAGGCCTTTGAACGTTTCTTTTTTGATTTCTTTTACTTTATTATAGGACATCTTCAGGATCTGGGTGGACATGAAGGGTGACTATCAACAAACAGCAGCACGCTATTGAAGAATAGCATAACACACTGTCAAAACAGCAATATAAATCAAAAATAATTTAGTTCAGCATCCTCTATATACAATAAATTAAGGGTTGCTGGCAGGTAGAGATATATTATGATGGGTTCCAGCTTTATTTAGGATGTGGCTCCTAGTTGATAAAATACAAGAAATAGTCCTGCGGCCAGTTCCTCTGTCTAAACAAGAAAGATGTCATTATTCCCCCCACACAAGGGAAATTCGATATGAAGTGATTCAGATTTGATTAGCAAATTTGGAACTGGATTCAGATTTGATAGAAACATGGTTTTACCTGTAATGACTTGAGGTCTTGGAAGGCTCTGTCTTCAATACTGTGTATAATGTTGCTATGCAGCATCAACAGCTCTAAGTTCAGAAGTCCTGAAAGATCATTTTCTCTCAATACAGTTATACTGTTGTACCTAAAATCAGAGAAATGAGGTGGTTGGTAATAATATTGTAATAACAGTGATGGCCTTAATATTCGTTACACATTTTTGTTAGTATAAGCAATAAGTTCCTTTAATCATGAGAGGACATTAGAAGATATTAACAGTTTTCATGAGCATCTATTATTTTACATACTGAACCAATCATTTCAATTATATTTTAATTAGATAGTTTTGATATTTAATCATTTCAGGACTCACTCACATTCTATTATTCTGTGTTGCAATGGCTGACTTGACGTCTCATTCCGGTTTAACATGAGCAAGGACGTGACTTGTGATACCACAAAGGCCACAGGTGTAACTAATAACATTAACGATGCCTCTGTTCCAACAAGTGCTGGTGCTGACAGCTGAAAAGGTGCTGACAGAGGTTTTAGAGTCAGTTAAGATGTTTTTAGTAGTAACTACTGATAATTGAAGGAGCAACACAGCAACTTTAATGGTACACTTCTTTTTCCACCTAAGATAAAGGTAACGTAAAGACGTTTTTATCTCCAAATGTCTGTTTAAAGTTGAACAAACTAGTTATTTATTACTTGGATGAGAGCCCCATGTGATGTCAGAACATATTTTTGTGTGTGCACACTCACACTTAATTGGACACCCAACTCCAGTGTTTCAGATTTAATAATAAGTCAGTTATAAATCAGTCACAGCTAATCCAGAATTCTGCTGCTGGAGTCCTGACCAGTGCAAGATGTTGGGACAGTCTGCCTGGGGACCTG
>OMLM01016778.1:0-23333 GCA_900302695.1 Helostoma temminkii | reverse complement strand
CACTTAGCAGCCTCTCCTCTCCTCTCCTCTCCTCTCCTCTCCCCTCCTCTCCTCTCCCCTCCTCTCCTCTCCTCTCCTCCTCTCTCCTCTCCTCTCCTCTCCTCTCCTCTCCTCTCCTCCCCTCTCCTCTCCTCTCCTCTTCTCCCCTCTCCTCTCTCTTCTCTTAACGTGTTACAGTGTGGTTAAGACTTTTAAATGTGTCCATGTGTTACATTTGATTTGTGAACAGTGTTGAGGGAGCGACTGGCGTTAGTGAGGCTCTCTAGTCATCTCTCCCAGGTAATCTTAATTCAAACATGACCTAAACCCCAGTCAAAGTTGGTTTAAGCTTCTCACGTAACAGAAAGTTTCCTTCAGAACGACACGTAGTACAATTAATTACGTCTTGATCCATGTCATCATTATCACTGAGGCATTAAGCCTCTTCTTAGAGATGGCAAACTGCAGTGATAAGAAGCTTAGAGGTTTGCAGAAAGTAGATGATGGAGAGAGCGTAGCTTGCAACAGGTTTTGTGTATGCACGTTGCATGTGCATAGCTATGTGGCCAGTGCAGCATGATTTGTTTGTTTGTGATTTTGCTGATCACAAAAGTTGAGTCTCGTCCATCTTTTGCAGGCCAGGCCAAGAAAACTATTTCCATTTGGCTTTAATTCACTCCAGATGATCAAGTTCTACCAAGCTGTGTTGTTCTTTTAGCTACAGCACTTAAGATGTTGTGGCCGTGAAATTTTGATTTCTTATATTTCTTCTATATAAATGACTTTTTTTCTGCACCATGTTATTTGAATTAAAGAAAAGTCTCATGTTAGATGCTTTGTCCTTGTGCTGACTGGCTGATTGCAGGAAATGCAAAAACTGATAATACTCTCCTCTCTCTAAATTCAGTAAAAAAAGATCTTATGGAAGAGTTTGTCGGCTGTTAAAAGTCACAGCTAGCTGGTAGGCTGCGAGGAATCTGTAGACACATACAGCGTTGGCCTCTGTTCCTCACACTTAGTGCTCGGTTCTGACTTGGGGCCCACATCTGTGGGAGGTGAATGACAGGAATAGTGTAGTTTGGAAAAAATATCACCTTACATTTTCCCAACATCACTGACATGTTACTCCTACTGAGGAATTCTCTCTTCCAATTATGCACATTTTATGTTCTTTTATGTTGCAAGTTACACTTATCAATGCTTTACATACACATTTATTTGTAATCTAGAAATCAATGTCTCTGAATTCCAGCTGTCACATCACTGAATTAAATTTTGTAAGTGGTAGGATAGTCGAATTCTAAATATCATGTGTTGAGAGGGGTGCTGGCTCCAGCAGCATGTTAAACAAGGTAAACAGATAGACAGTACCTGAAGGCATAATCATCAAAGTGACCCATACATTTAGACATTTCTTCATACAGTATATGAAAGAAGGAAAGAAAGAGTTGTGGTTAGATTATTTGTTTTTGTTAATTTTTATTTACTTTGTAGGTTGTTGGAGGAGAAGTGACCAGTGTGATCACCTCTGGCTGTTAAACATTTGGCAACTGACATGCTGAGTCTTTATGGACCATGAGTTATTTACCCATCATCTTGTTCAAACCAGATGTGTTAGATAACCAAGTACATTCTTCAAGTTAGTTTCTTTGCTTTTTCTGCACAATTAGCAAAATGAATTTGCAATTAGGTTTTGATGGATGGTCTTGTCGAGAGTTTGTGTGATTCTGGTAGTTGCCCAACAGAATGACTGTTATCATAAGATGCACACATTATGCACACATAAGATTCGTGCACGTCATACTATCGCTGGGCGATCATGTTCGGACTTTCCAGGAGTTGCACTTTCACACATGCAGCACCCACCCAGACATACTCCATTAGTGTCACTAATCACTAACATGTTTGCAGATCCTCTTTGATTTCCATAGTAAATTGATCCAGTGACTCTTTATTACACTGCTGATTTACAAATAAGTACTGTATGTTTTTATTTTTCTAATGAAATGAAACATGACCTGTCTGTGTGTGTATATGTACTATAGTATCATTTGTGTGTGTGCTGTGTGAGCAAGTTTTAGTTTCTAGTTCCTGGAATTCACTTCTGTCATTTCATTCCTGCACACACTCTGACTCAGGTTTCATAGACTCTCAACAATACGGATGAAAAGGTCCCCAGTTCTCTTGACAAGTCTGATTAATGTGACATGAGTCGCACATGTTAACAGCTGTCTGTCAGGAGGCTGACGTGACCTTTGGTATTTTAGGGTCATGCTGGCAGTTCAGAATATATCTGGCTTAATCAAACAGATGTTGGGCATTTAAACTTCTCTTTCAACACTAATAATGTGAGTTTTTTTGATACACGTGGCGACGAGATTAATGATAAGACAAATCACTGGAATTTCGTTGCTGGAGCAATTTAAGTTTGTGGCTTGATGAAAGAAACTTCAACAGCAGCACTGGGGTTCTTAGAAGAAGAATCATTCTCTTCTCTTTTCAAAACTTAGGGCACCATATTAAAAGTTAATCAAAATTAACTTTATTATCCCTCACAGATCCCAAACTCACCATTGCATCATTGGGCCAGGTAATAATTAAAGACTTGTTTTACAACAAACAACTGCATTATCTTAAAAGTTAATAAAGTTTTAAATACTCACTCACACATTTGGTATTTAAAGTAACAATTATTATTATTTGTGAGCATTTTGTGCTCCTGGCAGCCTTCGCTGTGACCCTCTAACTGTAGGACACTGAGCTGGGTTGAAACCTCTGCTTTCCATTGGCTTCAGATGCTGTGATCAGAACCATGTGTGATGCTTTTTGTGAACAAGGCATTCTGTTAGTGTGTGAGTGGATCTATTTAATGGCTCACTTGTTTTGTTTGAATACGTTCCACTAGTATAACAAACGTAGATATGCACCACTTGTTCCTAACAGACCTACATCACAAATGATTTTTCTTTAAAGATTCTAATAATTCAGCTTTACAGTAAATTCACTTTTTACAAATATTTTTCAAATTTTTATTGATCTGGTACCGTGTGTGAATGTTATGTGAGGCCTCGTGGAGCTTTGAAAAACACAACCTCCATTGGCGTTCATACTCTGTCACAGTTAGCATTCCTCTTGCAAACATGAATATCCTTGTTGTGCATGAACATTTTGTACATAGAATAAATGGAATTGATGTATATTCTGTATATATGCATGCACATACAGTAACTGTATCATCCCAAACACATCCCAATGCCTCAGGAAGCTGCTCACTTGGATTTTGTTTTTAAGAACAGGATCATGTTTCAAAATTTAACTATTTTCATGGTTAGACCAATATATTTTATTTTGTAGTTTCATTTTTTAACACGTGAAAAAAAAATTTGTGGAAATGGGGCATTTGTTGGGGACTTTCTGCTTAGCCATATTTACAGTTTGGAATTAGAAGATATTTTACCCAGAAATGTTGTCGGAGCCCCCAAAGTTGACCTTGGCATTGACCTAGTCACTGCTGATTTATAAACATGTCACTACCTGAAAGCTTAAATCACAGCAATGGTGAAAACATTTTTTGCTACATAAAGCAAGTGCATGGTAGTAAGGGGTTTTGTAGCAGGCTGCTCAATGAGTTGGTGATGGATTTTTGTTTTCCAACTCTCAAATGTGCAGACCCTTGTCATTGTAATGACTGCAGTGTGAATGCTTGAGGGACAGTGAGTGTGAGTGTTTTGGTCTTCAAAAATAAGACAAAATAAAAACAGATGGTTTGGGCCTTTTAGGAACAGAGGGTGAAAAAAAAGCTGGAGTGAGAACGACACATGAAATTCATTTCTTCTCAGCTCCCTCTTCTATTGTGTTCTGTATGGCAAAACCTTCCATTTGGCTCTGTTTGAATTTATCACTGGCTTCAGTTGTCACTTTCTTTTTAATGTCTTTATTTTCTCTATCGGTTCTTCTGACTTTAGCGGCCTCTTGCCACAAAGTATATAGATTGAAAGCTAAACTCTAAACTCTGCCTTTCAAACGGGTGGCACTGAATCTACAACCTGCATACATTCATTCATATTCATTCATCTTCTTAGTCCCCGCAGGGGTCACGGGAGTGCTGGAGCCTATCCCAGCCAGCTTACGGGCGAGAGGCGGGGTACACCCTGGACAGGTCGCCAGTCTATCGCAGGGCCACATATAGACGAACAACCATGCACACTCTCACTACCTGCATACATTTATTCATTAAAATAAACAATACTGTAAAGAAACAGCATATAGAAAGTTGAAAAATAATTCTCATTGAGAAATGAAGATTAAATTATAGAAAGATACGGTCACTGTGTTTTAAAAGATTTATTAAAACATTGGAGGCAGATGTCAAGCATGTGAGGGCACGCAGGATCACAATGTGAGCCGGTGAGTACTTCTGGGTCAATGGGTACAACACTGCACAGAAGAGACGTTAGGCAACAGTGGATAACAGGTAAGTAATAGTCAGATGTATGATTGTAGTCATAGCAGACAGAGAGACTGGCAAGTACCTGGTGGACATGGTATATGGAGTTGCACTGACTAAGAGACTGGCATCAGACTGGTGGAAGAGGAGTAAGGGAAGACTTTTCAGCAACTTGCTTTGCACTTAAAATGCACTTTCATATTTAAAAAAAAATGCACTCATAGCTCAGTAAATGAACACACTTCTCCTGCTAGTACTTTGCTTTAGTTTCTCTCCTTGACTTAGAGTTTTGCTTGTTTTGTACCTCACTTGTAAGTCGCTTTGGATAAAAGCATCTGCCAAATGATTAAATGTAAATGTAAATGTAATATGGAGTTCTAGTAAGACTAGTGCAGGTTCAGCTCGTAGGTCAGGTCGGATAAACAGATATTCTGGTCAGAGCAGAGCAGGTATCAGGTTTGATAAAACAGAGCAGAATCAAGGTCCAAACAGTCCAGAAAAGTCCAGCAAACAACATCCAATTTCCATAGTTCAAACTACAGGCCAGATTATTAAGTTCAGGAAGGGCTGATGGGGTCAGAGTAGGGTCAAGGTCCAAGAACAGGTTCGCATACATGCAGATAGGCCAAACAAAGAATGGCTGGAGGCTAGTGACTGTTTTGCAGAGCTGACAATCAGGCAGGGGAGTGAAGGCTGCAGACCTGCTTATATGTGGAAAGAACCAGGTGTTATTGATCAGCTGATTAAATAGAGAATGAGCAGGGAGAGAGCAGAAACAGGATCAGCACTGACACCACAAAGCATGGCACTGCAACTTCCACACTGACCATGTGACACACTCTGGCCAAAAATGTTTTTTCCCATAGAGAATCATTGCAAAAAGGAAAGGTTATAAAACCATTATTTTATTTTATTTTACTCCTCTATATGTGTGCAGGGAGCTGATAAATGGGCCTGGAGGAGGGCATCAGTGGGTATGCTCTATGGACCCAACAGGTTGAAACTTGGAGATCTTCCACAGCATCCACAGCCACTGGAATTGTTGAATTCCAGTGTTAGATAGTTGCTGTCTGTGTACTCTGATGATATGTACCTTTGGTTTATATGTACAGAAATAAGGTGTAATTCTTCAGGAACTTTGGGAATGTTATAACTTCTTTGGATAATATGGATAAAGATATGTGGTCACTTACACCTTAAGCTGTGGGGCACCCACTGATCTGTATGTATTTTTGGAGAATGAATGCTAATCTGTGCACATCACACATTTTTAGATTTTACTCATACATTGTAAATTCAGCCTACATTCAGCAAAACATGCATAATATGGGACACACAGGAGTGTAAAGATCACACTTCTTGAGATGCTCACATGGTAACATTGTTTTTTTTTCCTTTTTATTCATGCATCTATTCTTTACAGAAGCCTGGAACTTGTGAGTCCCTAGGTGAAAAAACAGATTAGTTCTTCTGTTATATTTTCCATTCTTACTTTTTTTTCTGAACAGTATTTAATCCTCAGTCAAAATGTTGTAGTCAGTCACATCATCTCCTTTAACCAATTCAATGATGTCAAGACTTATGAGAGAGGCCTGTTACATTTATATCAAGCCTGTGGCCATGGGTCGACGTGCAGATGTATGCACAAGTGTTCACATGAATGTGTGTGACCTCATTCTGGTATGTATAAACATGCCAGTGTCATTTGAGAGAGCTGTAAACTTGTGTTTATTACCTTGTTTATCCCACTGATTGCAGTGATACCACAGCAAGTCTATTCAGGAGAGCCGCAGACATTTCCTGCATTGTATAGCAGTGACATTTTAGATTGCATAATTTGTGGTCATACAGGTGAGTACGTAGCTTATTTATATTGTGTACTGGTTTTCAAACAGGTGGGGAGGGGCCAACACAGCTCAAAACTAGTTGTTCCAAAGCGCAACATTTCAGCCAGGGCAACCCCCCAAAATGAGTATAATATAAGACCTTTAATAAGAATTTACGTGAGTGTGACCACAGGATGGAGGATGTCACACGCTTCTGATCTGGCTGGTGTAGTTGGACATAGTGGTACATGTTACCTGGCTCTCATTGTTAAGGCTGAGTGATTCTGACATACAGAAGCACTAGGCTCAGTGCTGTGCTTTTAGCTTCCTGTGATGTTTAGCTGCTGTAACTACTGTGTTTACAGAGGTTATAGCCATGCGTCATTGACTGAACTTGAAGAAAACATGATGACATATGTTTCTGATGTAATACTCCAAAACATGGGCTGGGTAACCTAGGAGGTGTAAACAAAAATGTCTTGTATTAACTTTTAATCTCACTTTGTGGCCTAATGGTCATTTGGGCCCTAATGGCTCCAGTAAAAACTGCACATTCCATAAGAGCCATTCGAGGATATAAAGGTCCTGCTGGTAGTCATAAATGCCCCCTTCTCTATTTATAATCATTGTCTTTGCCCTGCACATACATCAAAACACCACATGGAACACACGTGTTAGATGTTTCATCGAGGGAGAATGTCATTAATGAAAAACAGACTCCACTTTCTCAGTTGCATGAAATTAAGACAATAACTAAAATATTTGAATATTGAATGTTTTTTTAATGAAAGTTCTGAATTTAAACCTGAATCACTAATCAGTTCAGCAGGGTTTAGATTAAGATGAAAACACATTTGAAAACTATTTCAGTGCTGATCTTTATAATAAGATAAGACCAACATGGCTGGCCAACATACATTATGTGCTTTAATGACACAAGCTGTGTGACTAATCTCTCTATCCTGATTCACATCACTAAACATAGATTGGATTCCAAGAATGACACCCAGGCCACATTTGCTGTGCATATGCAAACACAGTGTTTGAAAAATGATGTGGAAAGTGAAAGGTCACAAAGAATGACACGGTTGTGTTTTGATTTGAGTGGCTAAATACTTTTATTTATTTACTTTTTATTTATTAAACTGTATTAGTGAAGTTTTTTCATTGGTTTACTCATTTGGTTTAATTCATCGCAGCATCTGCACCATGTTTTCCAGTGTTCTACTAATACTGTGCAGTACAGAGTGGGGACGAAGTGTGGCCAGCTGTGCTACATTTAAAACTTTAATTGCGAGCATGTAGATAGTTATAGTTAGTATTTTAGAAGTAAATATGATAGCAATAGCATGTTGTCACTTGTATGAAAACCTGTCAAATCTGTTTTTGTTTTAGTTCTTAGCAGTCTCAAGAATGGATCATCAACATTTTAGTGCACAGTCAACTCATTTGTCATTGTGTGTATGTGGTGTTTGCCTTCTACAGTTACTGAGCTCATCTAAGTAGCATTTATGCCAGTTACTGTGCTTGTTTGCCAAGCTGTTGCTGTCCAGATTACTCCCTGTCTGAATATGCACACCTTAACTGAGGAAAACAGTGGACACCACACAACCATTGCGGGTGTGCTGCAGAACCCAGTGCTCGGTGACTTACAGTCAGAGATATGAACTGTATTGATTTTTGATATGTACTGCGACTAATACACTATAACAAAATAGGTCAACAAAACTGCCCAAGGTTTCCATTAGAAAGATTGGAGCTGTTGCAGTTAACAGTTTAGAGCTATTAGAAAATTACAAAACAAGGCTGTAATGTGAAGTAAGTCCTGGGGTCATTGCAAAGTACACTCCTGAATGCTTGGGTATGAGGGATCTGTAAATTAAAACATCCTTTCATCAGTAATGATGTCATGTTGTCTCTGATGATGCCAAAACCCTGTCAAAATCAAACATGTGTCTCAGTGATCTCATTCAGCTCTAATGGGTCTTTCAGCTCTATGTTCTCAGTGCTGGCCAAAGTTTCTCAGACAGGAACAAATCTGAGTGCTTAACAAGTCTTAGTATCACCTGTCCAGAAACACTGAAGTTAAACAGAAGTCTAACACAGGAAGAGATGAGTCAGTATATGTTTGTTCAGGGCAGTACATTAAAATATATTAAAGACAAAACACTCACACACAGACACATATAAGATATAAAAATTTTAAAAAGCTATGTTCAGTATCAGAATCTTACTGCACATTAAAAGGAACCTGTTGCTTTAGAGTTGAAGGATTGTTAAAACAACCATAGAGTCTGACATAAATACAAATTGACTTACTAAATCTATTCATCCATTGTCTTTACTGCTTATCCTGTGAAAGGGTGTTGGAGACATCTGTCTGTCTTTGGGAAGGAGGTGTGGTACACCTGTAGAGGTCCCCAGTCTGTCTCAGGGTGGACTGTCTGCTAACTGTGTAGCTGTTGAGGACTTTAATATAAATAGATCCTATAGTGTGAAGTCTGGAGGCCTAAAATCTTATTGAACATCAAAATTGTTTTGAAGATGTTATATATGTTGTACAAATCTGTTCCTAACCCTCTTAGAAAGTTTGTCTTTGTCAGTGAATTGTGATTCTGATGAGAGAAGGGCTTAGGAGAGGATGGGACGTGTGTTATGGTACTGGACATGTTTAGTTGTTCTTTCCACATCCCATGAACAGGGGAAGATAGGAACGTGTCCCAGGAGAGTGATTCTTTAAATCACTTTGATTCATCTCTTCAGTTATGGCCCGGATAAGTTACCAGACTAAAATAAGCCCCTAGTGGCCTGGAGTTTTTGCAGCAGTACATTTTCAGTGTAGTCATTCAGTCTGTGAGTCCTGGAAATACTTTTAAAGTACTAATAAGTACTACTTTAATAATACTATTAAAGGACAATTTAAAAAAACTGGAGTCATCTTAACAAACAGTTGTCTTTACTATGATGTTTTTTCCATCTGCTCAACTGAAGCACAGAACCAGACTGTGGAATTTCAGCTACTGGGTATAAAGCAACATTTAAACTAAACATTTCAGTGTGAATCAGAAGTGCTGGGGGCAGGGGGAACTGTTTGTTACATGGTATGGTATAACCATTAATGGAAAACACTTTTGTTTGCCATTGCTTGCTTGCATTACCCAGCATGCATCTTTGACCTTTTACCTCTAGGGGTCAGCAGAGCAACATACCAAACAATCTCAGGGACCTCGAGAAGTCACTGTAGCAGAGGAAATCTAAAGACCAGGCTGTCTTGGTTGAGGTGAAGGAAGGAAGCGGAGAAATGAAACGGTCACTAATACAGTTTACATAATGTTAACAAAGATGGTATAAAATGGAAGAATACTCCTTTTAATATTGTTATAGAATCCATGACTTGTATAATGCACTTGAAAGATACTAGAGGCATGCAGTAATCCAATATAAACATATGTTATGACTTGTACAGCCACTGGTTAAACTTATGCAGCATACATTTTGAAGGGATGGCAACTGTGTTAAACCTATTGTATTTTTTATTTTTTGTTTATGCTACAGTCATTAAAATATTGGTTAAAATGGTTAAAATGCTAAATAATATAACCATGCACTCTATGGATGACAATAGTAAACAGGATCCATGCAGTAGACATGGGTTATGTGCCAACTAGACATCTATCTCCCGATTGATTGATCAAATCAAAAGAACAGACAAAAGCATTAACAATCAAGGTTCATGTACAGTGTATTGTAACTAGTAATGATAACTTGGTGTTAATTTCTATTAGGTTTCTCTTTGAGCTGAGACACATTTTCACCTTCCTTTAGTTCCTCAATCTCCTGTAGAATTTAGAAATTTGCTAACATGTTAACACAGTTACTGTACCTGACAACCACAAAGTTATAAAATAGAAGCGCTTTTGTGTTGTAGCTGGTGATTTGGGCTGTAGCACCATCTGCTGGAGAGTTATAGATGGACTGATCATATTCACATAGAGTCAAAATCAGCTTTGAGTTCAACCAGCTGACAGTTAATAGTGTGGTGACACAACCTGAAAATTCAGCCTTTGTGATTTTTGAGGACAAATATAGTTTTGTTATGAAATTATTGTAGTGAATGTCTGAATATATATTTTGGGGTAATAGCAAAGAAACAAAAACAACATTGTGGCACACAAGAATCATAAATGTAGTTCATTATAAAATCTGTATAAGTGTTGTGCAGGTAAATGAAGGTCTGTCTATCCTGTCCAGGAATTTGAAGGTGTATGCATTATTTATGCAGCAGGTAACCTTGAGGTTGAAAATTGTGATTTTGAGTGAAATGTCTAAACTCTACTGTGCTTAAGTACATCATCATCATAATGCTTCTTGTATGGCTGTAGGCTCTTCTAAGTTGATGAAAACATCACCAATCTCTTTATGTTTTTTAAAGTTTAAGCCACGGTCAAATATAGCACTGTAAACATACGCATCCAGTCTTAGAAATATGTGTACCATGTGTACCATACGATCAGTTCTAACATCAATGAGTTGTCTTGTCAGTGTGTGTCCAAGTGCACATACCCTCTGGTATTCTTGTGTCTGGTGATAACATAGAAAGAAATTCACATGGAATGGGGTGAGAGGCCATAGGCCATGACTGATAAAGAGCTTATCCTCTGCTGTTTCCTTCACCCAGTCCCATGATCATGAGGCACAGTGTAATAATAACAAGCCGCAAGATCCTTCCTGCTGCATATGGCCTTAGTAAGTAAATACTAGTTCATGTGTCACTTCAAAAGAAGGATTTTTACTGATTACACTCCAAACAGACTTTGTTTTGAAAAAACAAAATGAATGACTTTAGTTTGGCACTGAAGCTACAATCTTCAATATGGAACAGCGGCATTACTTCATCACATCACTACCTTTGACAGCATGTGCTGTCTATGTAGCTAACTCTGTCTCAGTCACTTACATTCAGCATCGAGAAGGTTGTTTACTCGTAAAATATCTCGTTCCACTCCTTGTTCCACTTTATAAATACAGTCCTCAGGTCCAAGAGATAAGTTGTTCAAACACACTGGTGAGATAACCTTTATTTGAATACCAGCTCAAAGAATGTGCACAATAAAAGTATTGTCCCATGAGGGAAATATCAAAAGCAGTTGCTGGTAAAAACAAGTTTCTGTGATTGATAAAAATCCATTACTTTCTCAGTACAATGTTGGCCCCACATTGACAACCTATAACTCAAACTTTACTTGGACATATTCATCATGTCTGTCATTATTCTTTCCATCAGTTAGCAAAGTTCATGATTGTTTCATTCATTTATCCATCTCTATATCATATATTTGTAAGTCAGTTAATTTAGTAGTCGACTGTTTACTGGTACGAATGACATATGGGCCCCACTCTCTCACACACACTCACACATACTTCAAGTTGGTAGGACAGAAGAACAAAAACAGGGAAAACAACCACAGGCATGAGAACATGGAGTAAATTGAGATGCATCATTGCACAGTGTTTTGGTTGGACAAGTGACAGGAGGATGGACCAACAGTACGAGGCATCCTGCCAGGCTCATAATTACAAATGGACAGGTTGTGGCCCTGTTTCTGGCCTGAAGCTTGAAACCCAGTTGGTTTATCCTGTTCAGCCACATAGGATTACTGTAAATAAATATAATACTCAAAAGTTAATAGATGTCTCACTTTAGCTGAATATATGATATGGGAAAGAACCATTTTCTATTCTATCCCTCTATTGTACCTTGGATAATCTGGCAAGGACTCTGTAACAGATATTGAGGGGAAAGGCCCAGACATTATTTGTGATTCTACTGTGTTCTATTTTCTACTCAAATACTGTTTTAATGGATCCACCCTGATACAATATCTTGCAGTATAATAATGAAATATATGAACTATTTTAGTGTCACTGACAGAGCCTGTCTGCACTTGCCATTTTTTTAAGTCTGATCTTTTTTTTCATGGGATTGGTACAATTACTTTATTTATTTAAACTTAGTGTATTTATTTTTATTTAACAACTTCCTGACAATTTTTTATTATAGTTATTAATAGTTTTGCTGTTCTGACAATGATATTCTGCACTTTGAAAAGTCGGTCAAAGGAAGCCTTTGTTGGTTGGACAAGTGAAACAATTAGCAGCTCATTTCAGACATGCTGGACACAAACCTCTATGGATGATGTTGTCTTTGTGCTATTTTATTTACTGTTAATTGTTAAGGCAGACTGCCCTTTTGTGCTGCAACACTAATACAATATACTGCATAGTCTAACTGCTGCAATGAGTGTTCCCTTTATGAATGGACTGTGTATTTAAACCTCCTGTTTCCATTCTTAATCTTTTGCATTGCTGAGCTTTTTGTATTTTTGATCGCTCTTGGAGAGTGCAAGGTCAAATACTCACACATGTGCCAAACAAATGCACACATCCACATGCACTAAATAATTATTTCCTCTGTTCCCAACGAACAATAATGAAATCAGTGTTAAAAGTTTAAAGGCTCACAGGGAAAACTGTTGGATTCAAACGTTTAGGATTAAAATAAATTAGTTTAACGTGTGCTTTGTATGCAAAGTGAGCCTGCCATTTTATATCTAATATATTTACGCATAAAGTTAGCTTTATGTGTAAATGGAAAGATAACCTTATATTTTAATAGATTCCCTGTGTATTGATAAATGAGGTAAATGATACCCCTGTCCAACATTGGTTGGCTGATGTTAGCAATGCACCCAAACCTATTTTCTAGATTGTTATTTTTTAAAAGTTCCCTACATGTATCCCAGCCTGAACTCAGAATAGAGTTCTTTCAGATGCCTCTGTCATGTTGCCCATCCACCTTCTCTCAGCAGGGGCACTGTGAATGAAAAAGTTTAGTTTGTGCTTATACTCATCATTAGTAGCCGATGTCAGGGGTTCCTTATTTGTAAGAATTTTATGAACTTCCATAGATGTGTTTGTGGACACATGTATTCATATGCACGCATGTACATTCTGTGGGCTTATGCATTAAAGCACACACACACCTGAATACACATTCACACACGTTCACACTTCAGTACTCAAACTTCTTGAGTCCTATCAGACATTTTTACATCTGCTTGAGCTACCCCCACATGCAGCAGAGTGTTGGGCCTCCACATGACATAGCGCTGCACAGCATGATGCTACATAGATGAAGACAACATCCCAACCCACGCACCTTCTGACTGATACTGACAAGGCGCTAAGACTGAAGAGAGTTCCATGAAAGATTTACAAACCATCGGAGGTGGTCTCCCTCAGAAGCTGAGTGGAGGCTGGTAGTTGGAGGCGAAAAGGAGTGTCTGAAGTGTTCAGAGAAGAGATTCAGCATTCTGCGGCTCTGATCGGCTGTGATCAGTCTCAGAGAGGCTTTCAGCAAGCCAGCGTTGCACCCTGGATCCTGCAGATTGCATCTCAATAGAGTTTGACGGCTGACAGAATGAGACGCTTGCGTGTATCCAAACACCAGCCAATTATAAATTCCAACTTGACTCAAATGTTTGAAAAGCTGATAGAGGTCAATAAAAAGTCACATAGAGGCATGTGGTTGAAGTTTCTGAGATAAAGCCTTTAAATACCATACCAACACATGTCAGACCAAAGAATGTGAAAGGTCGTAGAAGAGCATTCATCTTTCTCTTGTTTTAGCTATTTTTATGTTTTAGCTGTTTTAGCTGTTTAGCTGTCCAGACTGTAACCAGATGTTGTCTGTTATACTTTTTGACAACGTGAAATAACTCAGGACTAAGTTTTAGAATAAAACCGACTGCACCACGGTAAATCATTAATGTCATACTGTCACATGAGAATCTGGCATGTGTATCGATTTGTTCCTGAAGCTCTTTGTCAACTTTGATATGGATGTGGTTTGTCAGTAATTACTTGTAGTGCTTGTTTATAATATTAGGCTACCAATGGGATCCTAACTGCTTCCCACACAACTGTATTAGCCACATTGCCTCCTCTTGAATGGAGATGTAGGCATAAAACCATAAACAAACCATTTAAACTCACAAAATAAAGCTGAAAAGTTGACTACCATCACTTTGTGTACTTAATATTATGAGTTTAAACAGTGACTAACAAAACATTTGGTCTATTTTTACAATTTTCACTTTAAAGAATCATTTCATCATCTGAATTATCTTGCTACTTTAGTCATTGTATATTAAATCCAGCACAACGAAAACAAACTTGAGTTTGATTTAAGTGAACTAAAGCCTGTAGGTGTGACAGCACCCTGAGTGAACTCTGAGCAGTTCATTTGTTCTACTTATCAGTTCAGCCTGAAACACTTCAAGTCAGAACAGCTCATTTTTATATGTTGTAAATAATTAAACCTAGACATTTAAAATGAAACATACATATTCACACTAAGTTTACAAGAAAAACTTTCCGTATGTATATATTTAGTTAGTTTTTCACACTGTACTGTCCTTTCAAACATAAGTACATTACAGAGTCATATTGCTTTGACGATCAGGCCTGCCAAGAATGGAGACATCTCATATTGCTCTGTCACCAATAATATAATTAGATTACTGCCTTGCAAACGTAGCTGTTTAGCTGCTCTACAGATTCATTTGTTTTGGCCACTTCTCTTTACTTCATTTTAAATGATACAAAGAGCTTATACCCAGTAAAGACTTCCCCCCTGGAAAACACCACAGGCCTAATAATGACTTTAAACATTTATTTTCCTTCGCACCATTAGCACAAGCATTTCTTGGCAGAAAGTTTTGTCGCGCAGTGTAAACTGTGCAGCTCCGGAGGCACCTGAGGAATTTGCGGCGCGGGCCAAGGTGGGACGGTTCTGCCTCGTGAGTACACAGCGTGCGCGCTCATCTCTCCATATCACTGACCCTTCAATTAATTCCAAGGCTCCACGAGGCAGACATGCATGACGGCACGAGCAGCGAAGACAAGCTCCGGACATGCACAGCGATAACCATCAAATGACACCAAACACGTGCCGTCTTATTTAGCTGGTCTGGATGCAAAATTAATTCCGAGCTTACGCTTAGTCGCGCACGGGAGTAAGTTGTTAACAAGCGCAGCTTAGCCGCCTGTTTTGATTTGCATGCTGCGGTCAGTTGTGGGGACGCACGTTGTAAAAATGAGGTTGGGAAGCATAATTTTTTTTGTCGCTCTCTGCTCTTTTACCGCTTATTATATTTATGAGCCCGTTCCTGAGACGATAGAAGAGAGATGGAAACTCATGCTGACCAACTCTTTTTTCAGAAGTCTCAGCCACCTGGTAAGGAAAAAGGTTTTCTTGCAGGCTGCGTTGACATGTTTATGATGATTTAAAAACATTTACAATAGTCTCCATCTTACTGTAGGTGCATGTGCATTTATTTCTTATTTCTTCATATTCTCAGAGTAGTTGACGTAGTACAGTAGGTTAAAGGTTTACTGCATTTTGCTGATGAGGATATATATGCTGGTTACACCAGATTATGTCAGAAGCTAATCCATGTGTTGTATAGTCCTTCTCACCTGTTCTATTAATAGACCCTATTAAGGAAACTGGACTCTGTTTATGACCTTAGATGCCTGTAGTTTACAGCTGAGATGACATTTCATTTGTTTAATTGAGCAAATATGCACATGCTTGTAAATTATATTACATGATTGCATAAGCGTGTATATTGGCTCTGTTCTGCCACGCCATTAAAACTTTTACTTTAAGCCCCTTTTTGTTTTTTATAGTGATACAAATAGTCAGTTTTGTTCTCTGAAGCAGAGAGTGAGGTAGAAGGCTCTATTTTTTGCTCCGATATGAGCCCTTGGGTGTGTCTATAACATAGACCCTGGAGTCTGACTCTTTTATAAGTCTATTGTGGTGGGAGTAGAGGAGCATCAGCTGATCAGCCTCATGCCAGCCTGACTGTTTTCATTACCATTCATGCTTTTATAACTTTTAAAGTAGTTAATGAATTTTAAATGTGTTTAGTTTTTACCAGGTAACATGCACATGTTACCTGTATTTTAGTTATATATTTATTAAAACAAACAAACTAAACATGAAGAGTCTCCATTTCTCCCTTTGTAAATGATCACACAGTTTGCTATTTTACATTTTACCATTCTGTTTTGAATATTATACGTGGTGAACATTAATGTTTACATAGAATAAACTGCAATAATTTAATATTATATTTACAAGAGTTGATGTAATGTCTCACATTTCATGAACAATGATGTATTCTATTATGTTTGCTTCTATATGTCATGCTGTCTTTTTCCACTTTCCTTTGCCCTTTCCAGGCAGACCTCTGCGAAATACTGGGGCTGAAGGACTACATGGGAGTAATGTACTTCATTACTTTGGTTGAAAAAGTAGCGCCCCTGTCTGACGAGCACGTCAAGGTGACTGAGGAGAAGTTTGATGGAGTAGAGGTGGTGTTGTACCAGCCAAAGCAGCAGGGTGATGACATTGAGCTCAGGAGAGCTGTCATATACCTGCATGGTGGGGGATGGTGTCTGGGGAGTTCACGTAAGTTGATGTGTTGGCCTGGATTAAGAGCAAGACTGGATAAATAGATGATGCATTGCACATCAATACCACTATTATTAAGAAGAAGTCTGAAAATTCATTCATGCATGAAATTACTTACATACAGCTTAATGCGGACTAATACTAGTCGTAGCCATTGTAACAGAATCCTAAACATTAAACAAACTATCAGATACAAGCAACATACAGTTTCCTGAGGAAATACATCACAGTCTGCTGGAGCGGTGGAGACTTCAGAGAGCTGTTACCCCTGCTAATCCAAAAGCTCAAGGCATGACAGGCAGTTTGACGCTTCTCATGCTGTTCTTGCAATCTGTTGAATGGCTATAACAATTACAACAACATGCATCTTGCCAAGAAGAATTGGTAGACTAAGCAGAATCATTTCTGTTATTGCAGTATTACATCTACCTTCAAGTGAGGTGACAACATGTCTGGAATAGATGAATATCAGATATTGTTGGTCTGTACTGCCTTAGAATTTGTGTTCTGATCTTTCTTTTTATCTGTCTTTGCAGGGATGAGTCCATATGATCTTCTGGCCAGAAATATAGTCACTCAGCTAGATGCAGTGGTTCTGTCAGTGGAGTGAGTGTCATATATTTGTTTGAATTTATTGCATATACTACATTGTTAGAAATGACAAATGACAATATTCAAGGCAGACTGGGGTATTTGATGTGTATTATCTGCAAAATGTATGTTTTGTTTGTATTATGGCAAGTCTTACTATGTACCCCACACTGTGTCATCGTCTCTCACACCCAGTTTTCTGTTGGCATATGTGCCTGTCCTCCCTGATTAAACACAGGCTAAATGGAAGTGAGGGTGCAGTAGAGTGAAGCTAACAGGTTTTCATTTGGGTTCCACCAGGCCTTTCTCTGTCACAGCTACACTGCCTGTTGTTTTGTGGCCCATCCGGCTCTAACTCCTTTCTCTTAGCACTGCAACTTTCTTCTGCCAGTATTCTTTCTAAACCTTTATTCTCTAGCAATCAACAATTGGTGAAAAAAAAACAATACTTCGGTTTTAGTTCATACTTAAAGTAAAAGTACTGTTACTAAAAGTACTGGTGAAATTGTAAGTAAAAATAAGTTAAAATAAAAATACTGACATTACTTCAAATAAAATTTAAATGTGTTAAAAGTTGCACCTTTACTTTGAAGTACTGCTTCCTCCTTTAGAGTAAAATGCAAGTAGAGAGAGGGATTGTGGCTCCAAAACAGTACTAAATACAAGTATCACCAACAACAAGAAATGTTAAAGTTGGTCTTATGGTTTGACATGGGAGAAATATTCTCACTCTGATCTAATGACTAAGGCAAAACATGGCACAGGGTGGCTGGATAAAAACCACTCATTTCAGATCACCTTGGTAAAATAAACTGCAAAGTAAAACATTAAGTAAACACTGTATAACATTGTAGTGCAACCTTAACCGAATAGCTAAGCTTGCAAATGTTGTACTGTGTGACTGTCGGAGTAACAGAAAATAAGTTTTTTTTGTTCCTTTAGTTAACTTACCTACTGAAAATATAACATAGTTTAGATTACATCAGAATTCCTTTCTTTTGTACTCCCACATGAGAGTGCAACCTCTATCAGGTCTGAGATCAAATAAATGTAGCTTTAACTATACCAGAATAATGTCTCTGGTATGGATCACAACAAACAACACATGAATAAAAAAAACATTAACAATTTGCTTCACATGCTCCAATATCCTGTGACCCAACATCAGAAAAGCTACTGTTATTACCATGGACAAATGTGAAACTCACTGGCCACAGGCAATTCACTTATGTGCACAAGCTTGCATAGTATGGATGCAAAGTTTTTGTAAGCAACTAGCTTCACAATCTTGTGCAAACAAAGCTTAATGTTGCACTGAGTAATGAGGAATTTACTTTACTCAAGTTCACTTCTGTGGGATTTCATCTTTACTGCCTGACATGGAACCAACACTTTACTGAATTTTTTCAGAGATCACACAATTTCCTAGAATGGAGTTTGTAGGCTTCTTTTTCTACTATGTATAATAGATTATTAAAATTATAGAAAAGTGAAAACTTAAAACGTTTGCAATAAATCTGATTAATCAAATGTGCTACCTCCATTCCTGAAAACAGTTATGCATGTTGGCATATTCAACTGTCTCATTTGCATTATTGTCTTCAGTTTGCTAAACACTTATAAAGATGACGACAACAGGGTAAAAGTAAGTTCTAGAAAAAATGTTAAAGTCCAACGGAGCAGGTGCACTTGTTGCAACACTCAAAGCCGACAGTATTTAGAGATATTTGAAATAACAAGACGATCCACACATTGACATGGCTTTCAAAGTAGTGTACTGTATTTGGAAAACGTTTGGGTGACTGATTATTAAAACGACATTGCCAACATGCAAGTAAAATCTTCTGTAAAATGTTTATTTTCATATGTTTACGAGTATTTTGATTACTGATTTACCTTAAAGTCAAAGTCATGTGTCATAACAAAAAAGGACCTGTGTTAAAGAATTTTTTGTTTAAAGAGATGATTTTTAATAATATTTGGGTAAATATGGCAAATGTACAGCTCATTAAAATTCAAATTACCTAAATGTACAATGATTATATTCATAGCTGATTTTAGAATTCACAAACTGGTAGTTTCTCTTAAACAAGTTTATGTAATACGTTAGTAAAAAAAAACTTGCACACAATCACTTGCCTACATTTCTTTAATAAATATATATTTTTGTACAGCTTTTCCACCTTGATATATATTTATGTTTGCCACCTGTTAGCACATTGAGAATGTCAATCTTCTTCGGCTCAATATGTGGTCTGTGCACAAGCCTTCAAAATGTATGTTTATTTATGCTTTGTCTTTAATGTGGACTTCTTCAGGTACCGCCTTGCCCCTGCTCACCACTTTCCCATCCCATATGAAGATGTATATCGTGTGGTCAAACACTTCCTCCAGAAGGAGGTATTGACCCGCTACTCTGTAGATCCAGGACGCATTGCTGTGTCTGGGGATAGTGCAGGGGGGAACCTGGCAGCTGCAGTCACTCAGCAGGTAGTGAATTCACATTCTTTATATTATTGGTTTACATATGGAAAATGCAGTGAAAATAGTTTAGATTCTCTAATACTACACTTATACAGAGCTGTGAAAACGTATTGGCCACCTTCGTGGTTTTGAATTTTCTTTTGCATATTTGTCACACTAAAACACAAACAAAGATAACCTGAGTAAATATAAAGTGCAGTTTTTTAATGATAATTCATTGAATAAGGGAGAAAAGCTGTGCAAACCTGCCTGGCTCTATGTGAAAAAGTAATCATCACCCCCTTTCTAAGTCATGAATGAACTATGATTAATCACATCTTCTAGAAGTGAGTTCAATTTCACTTGCTACACCCAGACCTGATTGCTGCCAGACTAGTTGAATCAAGGAATCACTTAAATAGAAGCTCTCTGACAAAGTGAAGCAAGCTAAAAGATATTCAAGATGCGAAATTGACATGTATCAGTCTGGAAAGAATTCCTGGTGAAAGCCACTACTGACCCAAAACAAACCAAAGATTTTGCCATTTGACATTTTAATTATCCCCAAAACTAGTGGGTAAATATTTTATGGACAGATGAGATAAAAGTTGAACTTTTTGGAAGGCATAAAACTAACACAGCATTTCATAAAAGGAACATATCAACAGTCAAATGTCGTGGTGTGATGTTCTGGGGTTTCTTTGCAGCTTGATTGTACCTTTAATTCTGTGCACTACCAGAAAATCCTAAAATAGAATGTCCGGCCATCAGCTCAAGTTCACTTGGCATATGCAGCAGGCGAAGATCTGAAACACAACAGCAACACACCTCTGAATACAAATAAATAAATAAATAAATAATAATAATTAAATTAAGTTAACTTCAACCCCTTCAACTTCAACCCCACAAATGGCTTTGCAACACAGTACTGTACTGGGTAACTGTACTGGGTTTTTCTAAAAACACTGCAGATGTGGACACGGGTGAGAAATTACTAACTGTAGGTGGGCAGTGGGTAGAAGCAGAAAACAGTAAAATGAGGCACAGTTTTTCTTTAAGCAGCTTGATTTTCTTACGTGATTCTGTAAAACTGATTGTGTTGCATATGTGACCTGACAATCATGAGTGTTTTGCAAAGTCACTGTGCAAGTCTATATGCAACCTATAAACAATTTACAACCTGGATAAGCTTTAAAGTGAAGTAAAGTGAGTGCTCACACACATATACTGTACTGTTTGCAACATTATAAACATTATAGGCTGGTATCATAAGTGAAATAAACATATGACTTACTTTGTAAGAATTTATGAGAGTTATAGAGAGTTTGCAGGTCCCTTTGCATTGTATTCCTTAAATCATTTAGTTAGTTTTTAAAATAAAGAATGAACATCTTGATTTGGATGTGCCACATGTTAAGGCATGAGGATGTGCTGTATAGTACAATCTTCAATAAGTAATTGATTAAAGTTTAGAGTCAAATGCTTGGCCTTTAGGTTAGGGGGCACAGTAGGGTTAGCCCTATGCCCCACCCCATGACACCAATTCTGCTAGTCAACCAACACAATGTGTGCTAATTATGAAGCTACATAGCCAATAATTGGTTAGAGTGCACACTGACCCTGACAATAAAACCATTAGGTGATGTTAATGTTGCAGCTGATTGATCTATGTACTTAATTAGGCTACAGGTACAGTCGGGTCACAGGTCTGAAATTAACGGGTTGTGACCAATACCAAACTGTGCGAGTCCAGGTCAGGTGTGGGTTTGCATAAATTGGACCTGTGCAGGACTCTGCTTTGCAGTACTGTGCACCACTTTTATCCGCATTCTATGTATGAGTATCATATGGACCCTGGACCTGTTGCTGGTAGCAAGACCAATGCCAGATATGGTAAAGGTAACTCTTTTTCTTCCTAGACCTCAACTACTATACTATAACTATATATAGACCTTCTTTGTCACTGGTGTTACAGTCCAATGCATGTAATAATAGTAAAATATTTTTTTGGAGGCGCCTTTCAAGGCACTCAAGGTCACCTTACAATACAGAATAAACAAGATAAAACAATGACAGATACAGTTACACGTACAAGTAGTAAAAGCAAGAATAAATTATTATATCAAAAAGATTAAAAACATGAGAGAGAAAGCAGTAGAGTTGGGGTTAGGTGGGATAGGCAGTGGTGAACAGGTGGGTTTTGAGTCTAGATTTGAAGTAAGGGAGAGGATCAATGTTTCGGATGTCAGGTGGTAAAGCATTCCAGAGCCGAGGAGCAGAACGACTGAATGCTCTGCTCCCCATGGTAGTGTGACAGAAAGGTGCATGAAGGAGGCGGATCTGAGAGAACGGGAAGTGAATGAGGTCGGACAAATACGGAGGAGGGAGATTATGGATAGCCTTAAAGGTGTATAGAAGGATTTTATAGTTGATGCGTTGAAGAACTGGTAGCCAGTGGAACTGTTTTAAAACAGGGGTGATGTGATGAGTTGAAGGGGTCTTAGTGATGATTCGAGCAGCAGAATTCTGAACCAGTTGAAGTTTATGGAGGGATTTGTGAGTAAGGCCAAAGAGCAGAGAATTACAATAATCAAGATGGGAGGTGGCCAGGCTGTGAACAAGTATTGCAGTTGTATGAGGTGTAATGTAAGGACGGAGGCGGTTTATGTTACGTAAATGGAAGTAGACTGACCGGGTGATATTATTGATATGACTTTGAAATGAGAGGGTACTGTCGAGGATGACACCTCAAAAAAAATTATTCTGAGTTAGGTGGGAATAGAGTTGAATGGCAACTGTTTTCTCAAGAATTTTGGAAATGAATGGAAGATTTGATATGGGGCGAAGATTATTAAAGTTGTTAGGATCCAGACCAGGTTTTTTCAGAATTGGGGTGATAGCAGCAGTTTTAAATAGTACAGGAACAATTCCAGTGGTAAGAGAAGAGTGTATAATTGCACATATGAGGGGGAGCAGAGGGAGAAGGCACAATTTAACCTGTGAGGTAGGGAGAGGCTCTAGCACACATGTAGAGGGCTTAGATGAATAAATTAGTTCAGTAATATCTGAGGCACCAGGAAGATCGAAGGTAGAGAAAAGCTGATGGGGCTGAGGGAGTTCAGAGGAGTCAGGCGGTGATGAAATTAAACACAGTTGCTGTTGGATGTTATGGATTTTCTCATTAAAGAACAACATAAGGGAGTTACAGGTGTCAGTTTAATAGAAGTGAGGGGGTAGGGAGTCAGGGGGTTGGAGAATTCTGTTGAGAAGAGAGAAAAGTGACTTGGTGTTTCCAGAGTTGGTGCCAATTAAACTAGAGTAATAGTTTGATTTGGCTTGTGAAATTGAATCCTTGTAATGTAAGATGTGTGTTTTATATAGTTCTTGGTGAATGGAAAGGCGATCTAGTTGCCGACCTTTGGATTTCATTGTCCGGAGTTCAGGTGTAAACCAGGGAGCAGTATGAGCGAATGAAACTGGAGCA
>OMLM01016775.1:0-32542 GCA_900302695.1 Helostoma temminkii | reverse complement strand
GAATCCCTCTTCGCTGATTTGTCTTCTTTCTCCTTTATCTCTTTTTTGCTCTCATCCAATCTTTTCCTTGAGCAGTTTCTTTCTCTATATACTTCTTTATCTTTTGTTGCTCTCTCCTCTACTATGTCTTCTTTACTTCTTTACCCTGTCTCCCTCTTCCACCTCCCCCATCTCTCTTTTATTCATGCCTCCCTTTGACTTCCTCTACTCACATCCTTTTCATGCCTTCTTCTACTCTCTATTCTATTGCTTTTCTTGCATCCTTCTGTCCCTACTGTGTTGAGGAATGCAGAGGAGTCTCAATAGTTAATTATTTGCTTCATTTACATCATCTTACTGTACAGTGCAACTCTCTGTGCCTTAAAAAGCATAAACACACACTTGTTTTTTTTTTACTACCTCATGGGGATTATATTCATCTTCTGGAGACTTATTGACTTATTAACCTTATATATAGCCACTAGTTACCTAACCCTAATCATTAACATAATTTTAACCTTATAATAATAAAAGTTCATAAAAGTGTATCTTTACTATAAATATAGTCCAGAAGGCATTTAGTTTCCATCAAAAAGCATAGCACAAAAAGCAAGAAGGGCAGTGGCAAGGGGCAGGGGGGGGAGGCATGGCCACTCCTGGAAAATTACTGACCACCCCACTGCCCCACCTGGAGGAGCTGGCCCCATTGTGTGTTTTTCTCAAAAGTTTGTGGTTTCTTAATTCAGGTAAATGTATGGTATGCATATTTATGATTAGGTGTGCCTAAGATATTCACTGGCCCCACCTGGCCACCACTATGAAGATTTTCTGGGGGCCCCACTGGAGATTGCGGGTACATCCTGGCCAGTCCAAAGCAGGCTACATATAGACAAAAACAACCATTTACACTCAGACACACAATTTTAGAGTATCCAATTAGTCTGACTGCATGTCTTTGGACTGTGGGGGGAAGCCCAAACAGAACCCACGCAAACACAGGGAGAACATGCAAACTTCACACAAAAAGACATGTAGCCAACCCAGCAATCAAACCCAGGACCTTCTTGCTTTGAGGCATCAGTGCTAACCACTACACCACCATTCATTATGCTTTTGAATTGTAAGAGAATAAACTATTTGTGATCTTGAGAGATAATAGAAAAAAATGAATGGTGCATTGATATGTCTTGAAGATACATAGGCTTTGAAGCATCCTTGGAAGAGTGTGATCAGTGTTTTAGAAGCAGTGAGATAATCTCTTCACTCAGAGACTCAGAGTTACAATGTAACCTTGGCATTTAACCACTCATCACAGACATATTCACAGATATGCATGCATATGCCAACCAGTTAATGGGCCCTGGAGCAGGGGCCACGGGAAGGAGGCATGAGGGCATAAGGCTGCAGAAGCAACCCTACGAAGATGCTGGAGCCATCTACTACACAGCGCATCGAAATGACCAACCCAAGTGGCACTATGATAAACACAGGAAATGAAGGGAAAGTGTCCCCCAGTGTCAATGCACTACAGGTTGGTGGTGTTACATAGCTTGTCCATGCTGCTCAAATGCGGCCGTTGCACAGGGCATTAAAATATGAGGTAACTGAACTTGGCATTGCCAGCCTTGAGTTTGGGATGGCGCAAGACAGAACAAGTCTTGCTCCAAGTGCAGAGAGAACACATTTGACCAGTAGGAGGGGACACAATCCAGCTGCTCTGCTCCATCAATATTGAAGATTCATGCATGCTGGTAACCACTGGTGTATGCAGCTGCTGAAATGATTAAATGTCATCCCTTTAAACTGGGCCAGAGAGGCTTGCTCACTGACTGGGGGAGTGCCACCTCAGGCCAACATGTAATTCTACAGGGAGGGGAGCATCCAGAACCCAGCCTCTCTGCTAAGGAGCTACACACACCAGTGCAACAGGGCACTACACCTGACACAAATAAGGACATCCAATGCCATTGCAGGTCACCATGCTGAATAGTTGCACCCAGGAAGGCCACAGTCTGGGTGGGCTGGAGCCTGCTCTGGCTGTAATAACACACAGGCACAGGCCGTGAATCTACCAGCACTAGACCTTGTCAGATAGGTACCTGGTTGGGACACCCTTCCAAGTCATCTCACCTGCCTTGCATAAGAGGATGGAGCACACTGCATCTGACCCAGGGACCTCCTGCACTGAAGGAGAAAGCCCCCTGTAGAGTACAGCAGTGGTGTCTTAGGCACCTAGAACATTTCATAAATGCTCTCTGAACCAACATCCACATCCACAGATGGAGGGGACGAACGTGAGGTTGTTTAGGGGACAGTGATTTCACTGGCATAAGGCAACTCAATGATATTATATGAAAGGACAGAGTAGGCACTTCTCAGCCACAAGAGGAGGCAGTACAAGGTGTGGTAGTAGTATAAAATTTTAATTAACAGTCCACATGCAAAGATTTGTGGCAAACAGTGGTTCATGTGCTTGTAAACTATTTTTTTTTCACTTATGAACACAAGATGTAAAAATCACACAGCTTGCAGTAGTACAGGATATCACAATATATTGCTGTGGAAAACCTGTATCACTATACAGAGCCTTGCCAAAACACAGTCCAACACTGCAGGGTGCGACAACGATGTCACTGGTACTCAACGGCAGGGAGTGGAAGTGTTGTCACTGGCATAAGTCGACACAGGTGAGACATGACATGAGAGGAAGGAGTACGCTCCATCTGAACAAAAGTCCTCTTCTTGAGAAGGAGGAAGGACATGGGTTGGTTCAAGAGACAAACTGCAAACTGCGGGGTGTGGCAGTGGTGTCCCTAAGACTCAATGTCATGCCACGAGAGGATGGATTATGCCACATCTGAACCAACGTTGCAGAAGGAGGAGGAGGTAGATGGGATAGTGCTGGACAACTGCAAGATGTGGCAGTGGTATCACTGGCACAAGGCGACTCAAGGTACTCACCGGAGGACAGAGCATGTGTCATCCGAACCAAAGTCTTCATTCGTACGGGCAAGAAGGAGCAGCCCACAGGCACTGCTTGAAAAACCCCTGGGCTCTACCACAACTACCGGCCAGCGATCAATACACAAAAACAGAGAGATAAGATCCAAGGAGGTTGCCTACACAGCAGACCTGATCTGACAATAGGTATGTGGACAGATGAAACTCCTGCACAACACACACTTTAAAGAGGATGGTCTGTCTTACCCTGACGTGGTGGAGATCAAACAATCACTGTAACAACTATTCACGCGCCCTGACCACAGGAGGTCATTCCCCATACATATGAAGTATGTATAGGACTGGAGAGATATAAAAGAGAAATAAAAGAGGTTCACATTTTAAAATAGGTTGTTTGTTCATTATTGTAAGTTACGCAAAGGTCTTGCCATATTTTAAGAAACCTTTACACAGATGGAGGTAATTTCAAAGCTACTGCACATGCGGGGATAACAAAGCAATAGTATTTTTGTGCATCTAAGTGTGTCTGTATATTTTACTCACATTGTGGGCACGTGATTTGCCAGACTTAGTTTAGACATGACTTAGTTTGAGGCTAGTGTTATGCTAGGTTTGGGGAACGGTTAAAAGAACAACACACTGTGTTAGCCTTTAACCACAAGCATGATATTGTCCTAAGTTTATCGTGAGTGCTTTTGTTGCACAAAACTAACCACAAATAAACCTACACTTCAGTGGAACCTTGGCCTTTGAATTTATCTTTTTATCCTGCCTATACTGACCGTTTGGCCTTGAGGAAGCTGACATGAACAAGGAGACAAGGCTAAAAGAAGGTGAGAAGAAAAAGAAAAGACAGGAAAGGGAGAACATAAATGAAAGAATTTGATCACACACACACACATAAAGTCCTCTTTTATCTTGTGCAACAGGCAGGGTTAGGAAATGAGACGAGTGCCTCTTGTATGAGAGGGCAAAGCAGAAAAAGGGATTTGTCTCCAAATGCAGCTGCAGCAACAGGCTCATTGTGTGTGTGTGTGTGTGTGTGTGTGTGTGTGTGTGTGTGCGTGTGTGTTACTAAATGATATATTGAAACAGAGACATCCTTGTGTCTGTTCTTGACTGATGAGAGCTGAAAATAGGATTTGTCTTTGAAACAGAAGACGACGGGTGTAAGCCAGTTAAAACGATTGAAGAGCCCATTTCACACTGAGGAAATGTAAGTCAGTGTGAAACGTTTGTTGAAGGGTTTTGGTTTGACAACAACAGAGATTAAAGGTTTTAGATTTTAATGTTGTTGTTTTGTTTTTTTGTATGTTTTCTCCAAAAAAAAAAAACCCTCCAGAGTGGATAAAATGTAAACGCATTGGAAACACTGTTGTTTGATTGTCAAACCTTCAAACCTAAGTGTCTCATATTTCCCAACATTGTCAGCTTCTTCTTCATGCATTATCATGGTCTTGCCATTTGCTATTGAACTGATTACATTTATGAGGCATCATCAAATTACAGTTTACTATTTGTGTAGTTTTATGACTGTACAGACGAATGTGGAATTGGAGGTAACTTGATGCCTACATTTAAACAATACCCAACACCTGACTTTCCACCTTCAACCTGTTACCAGCTCAGCTAAACAGTTTGCTAACTGTTAGCTGGGAGAGTTTTTTTCCAAATGACCTAATATACAAGAGTGAGAATTAAATGCCAGGATGAAATAACCACACAGTGACTGAGCTTGGCTGGATAGTTTCAGCAGTAAGTGACCAACAGCTACAATGCTTCATTACCTAGCTGTGAGATAGGCTCTATGTTGCAAATTTTGTTGAATGGTTTTTGCCAAGACATGCTTAATTTTTTCACATTTTGGCTTGTAAGATATACTGAATATTTGCTATTTCCACCTCCACCTCTTTGGCAGATTGCTATGTGTTTATGCACTTGTCTGCCTTGTCTGTTTTTTTCTCCTTGCTTATGCTACTTTTGGCCTTTACCAGGTCTGACTGGTTACCTGTTGCCAATGCAAAGCAGGCATTACAGCCATTAATATACTGTAGCTGCAACTGTTACATGTAATTTTAAGGTTACTAAGACTTACCAAGAGTAGCTAGCTTGATAGACACTGTTTGGGGACTGAACTGTGCAGGGACATATTGCATGATTTATTAACTGACTCATCCTGCTCCCTGATTATTTGAATATCTGGCATGTCAGAAATCTTGGTCAGCTGTCTTGCAGTGTGAGTAGTTTGATGGTTCAGTTTCACACGTAGCCACATTGTGATATTTGTCACCCTGCAAACCAAACCACATGTCCCATGTCAACTGATTGACTGAAGTCAAGCTTAAAGTGCAGTAATATGTTGCTTAATTTAGACTTTATCTGGGACTCCAGTTATACAGAATATGTAATTTTCAAGTTAGATTAGTGCAAGTACATGTTATAATGCAGCTTTATGCAACAGCTTCTCTGGCATTGAGACTAAAATGGCTAAAATCTAAACCATCCTGCTGCACACTGAGGCAGGTTGATTAAACAGCGGTCAGTGATGTGCCGTTAACAGATAAAATTATTGTTTTGTATCTATTCATTGTTGTTTTATGTTTTTGTCTTTGGAAAAAGTACATCTTTATGTTCAAATTATCAACAACTTGCAGTGACTTTAACATGTTCTGTACATCTTTTCTACCTCATGGCTACTCAAAGCGCTTGTACACTGCTTCGCATTCACCCATTTGCTCACACAAACGCACTCACATGCCGATGGCAGACCTGATTCATCAGGGGCAACTTAAGGTTTGGTGTCCTGTCCAGGGAAACTCCGAACTATGATAGAAGAACCTGGGAATCGACCACCGATCCTATGACTGGTAGACGACTGCTCAACATCCTAAACCATAGCCACACAAATTCCGGTATTGTACTTTATGTTTCAGTACTTAATTTTCTGAGCTTTGGCACTTATCCTTTCAATTTTTACTACTCTACTAGTTTTATCCACATGTTAAAAGAACCTGCTGTACTACACTATGTAATTTTAACCTTAAGCACTGATCAAAGTTGTAATTTGTGGTCAATTTGCCTCACTACTTTTTGAGCGATGGTTTCAGTAACGTGTGGTGGACGTGATTTTGAGTGAGTAGCAGAAAGAAGAGGGAATTATTATTTTTCATTCATTTTGAGGGCAGAAAACAGGATTTGCCTTCGAGACAGCGGAGAATAGTTATAAGCCAGTTAGGAGTTTAGAGCAGCCTATTTCACACTGAGAAAATAGAGCTGCATTTATGACTGAATATGAAGATAAAACTCCTTAATTACAGCTGCATAACACTTGATTTAATTCACATATTGGTGCCATGATTATTCTCTTTCTCTGGTACATAAATGACTCTTAAGAAAAGACACCAAAGACTAATCCATGGACGAGTCATAAGCCAGTTAAAGGAATCAAACAGACAATTTCACACTCAGAAAGTGGGACTTCTTTGAGATGTTTAGTTTTGACGTGCAGAACATTGTCAGATTTGTCACTTGTCTGTAAATTACAAACTTAAAATGTTAAAAGTATCTGAAGTATACTGACTATAAACCACTTTGGACTTCTGATGAACAGATTTCGCACTGCAAGAATGGGGCTTGTTTGCTTCTAAATATACAAGACTTTTAAATACCATGAGAAATATTAAAGGTTAGGTGGTACAGTAGTGTACCGCTTAGCACTGTTGCCTCACAACTAGATGGATCTGGGTTCGACTCCACCTGCTGGTTGTGAGCTTTTCTTTTCAGTTTACATTATTCAGTGACTCTAAATTGCCTATAGGTCTAAATGGATGTCTGTCTCTATATGTCAGCCCTCTGATGAACTGTTTCTCAGTGCTCATACTGAAAAGTTATTACATTGATTAAATAAATGTAGTTGAGTGACACTCACATATTTTCCTCTGAAAAGTTGTGAAGTCAAAGTATAAAGGAGCAGAAAATTAAAATAGTACTTTGGTACCGTACTTGAGTAATTGTACTTACGTAAGGTTCTATCACTGTTGAGTTGTTTGCTGCACACACACACACACACACACACACACACACACACAGTCTACAATACACCTGGAAATAGTCCATAAAGTGATTAAAAAAGAGTAACAGTCAGACTTAATTTACACGTCTTTAAAATGATTTGACTTGACCTCAAATTGATACGCTTAGTGTGTGTGTGTGTGTGTGTGTGTGTGTGTGTGTGTGTGTGTGTGAAGGATGGTGTTAAAAGGATTGGAGTAGATCTCATTATTACAGTGGAAGGATTTAATCATAGTTTTCTAGATGGTGTTTTCCACTTGGTTAGCTCCCTGTCTTTTTCTCATCTTACAAATTACATGTTAGCTAAAAGACAACAGTGTCTTTCTTCTGTTTTTTAATTCATTCATAGCTTTATATATTTTTTTTGTTTTGTGCTTGTTTATGTACTTCCATGTCCATTTCTTATTGTAATTTTATTTTAGACTTCATTGCACTGTGTCAATGCTTCCTTCCTCTCTTTCTTAGGATGCATCACATGATCCTTTGAATTATTATAGGAGAAATGTTAAAATACAGACTGATATTTTAGAATTAGATTTGTGTCATTATGTCCATGTTCTGCTGCCATGACCCAGATAACAAGAGATGCAAAATATATTGTTTATACCTGTCGACATACACCTGTACATGCTTGCAAACATTAATTTTGCCTTGCAACAGCTATATAAAAAACACATTTAAATCTTTTTATGAGCCAGTCAACTAAACTTTCTTTGTTGTTAAAACATTAAAACTTATGCCTGTCTATGTTTGTACTATAACTGACTTATGTTGTTACTGGAAAAAGCTAAATCAGCTGCTGTAGATCTGAAAGTGCAGCACAAATGGTGTTCTGTCTTCACACTAGTAAGCTACTTAAACTGTCAGACAGCAGGGAATCAGCTAGATATGTCACAGTCTCTGGTCTCCCTGCCTGTCTGTCCTCCCTTCCGTATTTGGTCTGTTTCCCGTTTCCTCCCTCTGTGCTCATTGTCTACCCTAATTACTTTGATTCGACTCCTTCCCTTTATAAGCAGGTCTGTTCGTCTCTTTTCCTTGCTGGTTAATCTGCTATCTTCCTGAGAGCGATCACCCAGCATTTGGACTCATGGTTTTATCCCTACCCAAGCTGGACCTTGTCTTCTTGAATCTTGTCTGAATCCACACCTGGAAGGACAACTCTGCTCAACTCTAACCCTCATTCACTTCCTGTTGCCAACTCCTACTTCTCAACCAATTCAATTCACTGTTTGACCATGTGCACTTCTGATTATCATTACAGAGCACTACAGTAATCCACCTCAGGTCTTATCCTCCATCACTGCCTCTCAGAGTCTGTCCTGTGGAGTTTATCTTCTCGCCCTCCTGCTGTGAGGACTGTTCATCAATTAATCATTTTACTTACCTGACAAGCCTAGTGTTACTATCTCCCTTTCCTGTCTAGAACCACCTACTTACCACCATCCATTTAAAGGTTCCTGTTGATACCTGGTCCTAGCGCTCCCTCACCTGCAATCGCTATTAGAATTTGTACGAATAAAATTATATTTCACTTTAATACTTCCGAGTCACCTTGGCATTTTTGAGTCCTGCCCTTGATTCCACCATGACGAGATGTGGCTATAGACGCAAGAAGATACCTACTAAAACTTTTACTGATCTCAAAACAATTGTTTTAATGCCAGAAAGTTGGCCATTATAACAATAAGATCTGTGCAGCATTGTCCCATTTGTGTACTCTCTGCAGAGCAAAGTTGTTGTGATAAAGAGTGAAAGATTGACATGGAGGGCAGGGGTTTACTCCTGTATGACTTGATTCACTCTTATGCTTATGATGAATCTGAAGCTTTGAGTATAATCAGCTGTGAGAACAGTGGTTTACAGCATCTTAAGTGTGAACTTACGTCAGTTAATAATGTATTTAAATTTCCAGGGGCTCTAGGACCAGTGTAGCTACTTCACGAATATGAGAGTACAGTCTGTCACATACTGTAGTGTGTGTGTGTGTGTGTGTGTGTGTGTTGGATAAGAGAGACTTGTCATCTGTGCAGGTCTGAGCTGACAATGGAAGTGAACAAGATATCAGTAACACAGTACAGTTTAGGTTACACTGTTCAGTAAATAAAGCCCAGTTTGAGTTTGGTCACGAAGACATGGCTATAAGGTAAATTAGCCACTGCTTGCCACGCTAATTTGGTTGTTTCACAATGACTGTGTTACAAACACAAAATATCCCATTAATGATTTTTAATGGTGATTTAGATTTTGAAATTGCATGCTGCTAGGATCAAATGGGCAACTGATTTTCTGAGTAGGTCTTGGCCGGACTGTCCAGCTTCACCTTTCTGACACCCGTAGCCAGTTCTACTTGGAGGTGTCTGTCAGTGGCCCCGCAATGTTTCTTAAAGCTCGTGATTTAATTTGACTGAAAAAATAATCAAACGTATCTTATACCTACCTAACTTATCTATTTCTTTTCTACAATACAGTATGTCCCCTCTATTGTTCTTTCTTCCTTTTACTTGCTCACTTCCCTCCTTCTTTCCTTATGTAATATTATTTGCGTCAGAAGGTGCAACCAGCAGGAGTTTCTGTGAAGGAATTCCCCCGATCTTTCCTTCCGATCCTCCCGCTACCCATGTCTAATAATACACAGACACACTTTCCAAGACTTTTATAGATAGTTTGGGTGAGTGCAGGAAAGTCAGGAGTGCGAGAAGGTGGAATATCTGAGCCATGTTCACTGGCAGCTATTTGGAGGAAAAAAATCTTTAAATGGTCTGTTTTACATTTATCATTTTTTATATCAGGGTTCATCCTTTAACCTCTGTAGTCAGCTTCCTGCATTAAACTGCTCTTTGTGGTAATTTAGTCAATAAATCATTAATCAGTTTAATAAGTGACATGAGGGCAAGAAGAGAAAAATTCAGACCATTCTTCTTTAGTGTTCCTGATCTTAAGTATACAAGTTAGACGATCTCCTGACGATCTACTGAATGCTGCTAGTTTTTTTACCCTGGTAATAGTTGGTCCTTTACAGCTGCTACAATTGGGCGATGATAACATGTTCTTTAACTGCAGTGAACACTGACTTCATATTTTCCATTTTCCATTGTGACGTCATTTTGATATTGGGCATTTTTTCTGTTGGTTATTTTCTTTGGTTTTATGCTTATCGACTACAAGCCAGCTAAAAGAGGTACAATTTACTTAGTACCATTTACTTTTACTTGTTGTTTTAGCAATTCCTTGGGTCTGGGACTGTTCAGTCCTTCACTGTGTGTGCTCTAAAGGATGGTACTGCTTCAGACGGTAGTAAAGACCAGTGGTGTTACCTGTCTTTGTAGGAATGTCCTTTCAATACAGTTGTAAGTGTATGTTACTCTGCTTTTTATTGGACTTAGCCAAAATATTTAAGTTTTCATTAACATTTTCCAACATCATTTTCTGTTTTATCTCGCTCCCTCTCCTGCTGTACCAGTACACACAGCTGCAGTAAGCCAAACCACCTTTCACTGCAATTACACCTGCAAGTCTTTCGGGGTATATCTCTACCAGATACTTTGTGTTGGTCTATCACAAAAAATCCTAATAAAAGCACAGCAGACCATGTCATATAGTCCTATAAAGTTTTTTCTCAATAATTCTCTTTTTTCACCCAGCTCTACTTTCTACAAAAGGTTGAAGTGTATGATAAACTTAATTAGCGAACAGTTGGGTTTTTATACATCTAGCAGTTATGCAG
Source organism: Helostoma temminkii (assembly GCA_900302695.1). Taxonomy (NCBI): domain Eukaryota; kingdom Metazoa; phylum Chordata; class Actinopteri; order Anabantiformes; family Helostomatidae; genus Helostoma; species Helostoma temminkii. Next base: position 21,807 of record OMLM01016775.1, on the reverse strand, counting down.
CAAGATCATTCATTAACGATCATGTTTGTGTCACCTTGATGAATGCAGTCCAACAATAACTATGAAGCTCTGCAAAGGCCTGGCCTGCTCCAGATCCAAATGATAATACGCTGGACTGGTCTGGTCCGCCTTTGTTTCTAATCATGCAAAGCTTTGACTGGGTTTTTGGATGAGCACAGTTTGATTTGCCAAAAATAAAGATGGATGTCGTGATGTAACTGATGTTATTGTAGCAACGTGAGTAAATGAATATTTGCTTACTTCCTTTACCATTAATATAAATTTTTTGTCATTTGCAGAATCTTGTTTAGAAGCAGAAATAGCTAGATAACAAGTCATTACTATAATACAGTTTGTTTAAAAATAAATGCAGCATTTCTAATAAGAAATCTTAAAAAACTTGTAAATATATTAAATGTTCCAATGCAGTCCACTGTAAGTCACTATCTGAAACAATATGATCAACCCAAGTAACATCGACATATGTAAAATTCAACATAAGATCCAGTCAAGTCAGAGATCCTGTCTGATTTTCCCACCTGAAAAAAAAATGCAATTATAAATGTTAAACCACTCAGCAGGTTAAACCACTTAAACATAATCACATATCTTCAGGAAGCACATTTGGTGATTTATTTATGAAAACAAATGGAAATATGACAACCAATCAGTGACTCTGTTGGAAATGTGATTAAAGGCAACATCAAGAACATAATTTGAGAACAAACCTTCAGATATTTAGCTTTGTTCAGCATCATGTCACTTTCGGCTGTGCGTGATTATTAAAGATGCAAAGTGTGGGCGATGTGTGTCTGTGTGTGTCTTGCCTTTTACCAAGCATCTTAATGATGCTGCTGCTGAATCAGCAAAACAGTGTACAGACTGAAGAGGCTGAAAAATGGAGAGTCAGGAAGAGAGGGGGAGGACGGGGGAGGGGGATGGACAGTGCCTATAAAAACTAAGAGAAAGGAAAAGACCAGGATGCAGAAAAACTAAGATTAAATGAAATTGTCATTAGTGGTAGTAGTAACAATAACAAATAAATACATTAAAGAAGAGCAGAGAGTTTGTTGTGAAGAATTTATTTTCAAATAATTTAGATTTTGAGTGTATTTGCTGAAAAAGTTTGCTTTTGTGTGTCTTTTCCATGTCCTGTATGCAAAGTTGCACACGCTCCTGCTGTGTGAACGTGTGCATGTGCATCAGCTTTAGTTCCAGGCTCATGCCAGCCTGCGTGTGTGTGTGTAAACAATAGAGTTGATTAGGCGTTGCGTGGCACTGACAGCGCTGAGGGGAGATGATTAATGATTCTCTGTTTAATGTGATTAGTCCATTAACACCTCCTGTGATGGCTCAGACCGGCTAACACTTGGGAAAGGTCAGCCTATACACACACACACACACATACACACACTCATCATAATGTACCATTAAGGAGGTCAAAGGGAGCAGTGCTGGTGTAATTTTCTGTTTGAGAGTCAATAGTATTTTCAGCTTAATGCGATTTTAGCTGTAGTTTTAGTAAAAATTTGCTGAACGCGGTGTGTGGAAATGTCTGAGAGTCCATTACCGAAAATAGCCAATATAGACCCATTTTAAGGAGTCTGGACTTTTTTTTTTGTCAACAGATTAAAGACCAAAACCAACAATGATTTGAATGCTGTGTAACCTGACAGACCTTATTTCTATGCTCCATAGAGCACCATTCCAAAACACCTGAAAACACCATTAATCACCATTGCACCGGACGACATGTCCCCACAACCTCACACACACTTGTTTATTTTGATTTCACTCCACATATTTACCGTCCTACTACAAGAAAACCCACGAAAGTGTGTATTAATCCGCCACTGAAAATAGGCCTCAATAACCACATTAATTCCTCTGTTTAAGAAGGACTTGCTTAAAGCCAAAGAGCTCAGCTTTCAAAAATATATATCTTCATACGTAGAGTTTATAACATTATGGTCTACATGCATTCATACTTTCATATTCTAGTGAATGTATCTTCTTTTGATTGTTGTGTTTATTTATTTTTCCTTTGTACAATTTGAATCATGGCTTTTACCGTGTTTTAAGCTAAATGGATATCACTGCATTGAATTCCATCTTTTCTCCTTTCTTTCTTCTAAAATGTTTTAACTAATCTCTGCTACAGAAAACATTCAGTCTTCTCTGTCCTGCTGTTACTACCTGAACTCACATCGATTGGTCAACTAACTTGTGGACTTCCTTCTCTCTTTTGACGTTTAGTGTAGGATTCATATAATAAACTTTTAAAGATCATTACAAACCTGAACCTAAAACAAATCTGCCTGTTTCAGATTGGCTTAGATGGCCTTCTAAGACCCAAATAAACTTCAAACTGAAGACCATGTACTGCTGCTTCTGGACTATATACCCTCACTTCTTATCACTTTATGGAAGTATATGTATTTCTGCTTAGCCAGTCTCCTGAACTAAGCTACCATTAGCTTTGAGCTCTCTGTGCAAAAGAACACTGCCTCTGTGGTCCATTTTCTGACTGACTGGTGACTTGCACCAATGTGTGTATTACTCCTTGGTCTGCTCTTTTTTGTTATATTTGATTATTGTTTTGTTCTTGTCTATATCTTCTGCACAGTAGAGGAAATGGATTCCAACAGAAACAACATGTCTTGCCCATTTTTCACTTAATTAAAAATGTGTTTTAAGTTATTAGCTGTTGCAACTTTCAACAATGACTTTCAACAATCAGATCAGTTTTTTAAAACACTACTGTACTTAACACAGTATTTCACACAACATACTGTTGAAAAATGCATCTTGATCTTTTGTTATTAGAAATATTAGAAATGAGGATTTCAAGTTAGATTTTCTTACTTCTGGAACAAAACCCAATTGTACCAGTTTCACATTGTCTCTCGTAGCTAACTTGTAGGATTTTTTCTTTTGGTTAAAAGATCAAAAATAGGCAAAATATCTAATAATTATTTTCTGTTTGGTGACAGTTAAGATGTCCAGACGTCCAGTGGTCACATAAACACAAGAAATTAGATTTCTTGTTGCTGTATATATAAATGTATCTTTATATTTATCGTATTGAAACCAGTAGTATAATCTAAGCACAGCTTTTTGCATGATCTGTGCCTCATTTTTAAGTCGCTTTGAATAAAAACATCTGCAAATTTTGAGCAGAAAGCTCATTTGAAGGACTTGCTGCATGTTGCATTAACTTCCAAACATCGCCAAAGTGACTTTAATGTGTGCAGAGATTAAGTGAAGTTTTATTCACTGCCCTGCCAGTCGGAGATTAAATAGTTCACATTCTTCCATTAAAGCCTAGGTGATATTCCTGCTTCAATCACAACACACAAGAGTGTGTGTACGTGAGAATACCCCTCAGAAATCAAACGTTTCTTCTTCTTCTTTCTGGCAGGTTTAAGGAGGAAACACTGGCCTCCATGCCAGTTTGTCTCTGTGGAGATCAGTCTGTTTACCACCAAAGACACACTGCCAGAATGATGGAGAGAAAAATCACCAGGGGATCAAACTGATTTGATTTGTACATGTGTGGAAATATGTGTGTTAGAATGCATGTTGTCTGGTCAAAGTTTGTGTGCGTCGTCTTATGTTTATACGGTAAATAATGTGTTTATCGCATGATTTTGCCTGTTAAACTAATCAACGATAAAACTGATCAATAGTAAACGATGTATTGATGTTCATGTTTTAATACAATCCACTTTGTGTGTGTGTGTGTGTATGTGTGTATGTGTGTGTGTGTGTGTATGGGTGAGTGTTAATCTAGCCACTATAGTTAATATGTTGTTCTCATACTCTATTAGCTGCTGTCGACAGAAGATGATTGATCTTCTCATCATTTCTCCCTCCAACACCCTGCGGTGACTGTTTATGTGTGTGTTTGTGTGTGTGTGTGTGTGTGTGTGTGTGTGTGAGAGAGAGAGAGAGAGAGAGTGAGAGATCAGCAAGTGTTCGTGTCTTCACGTCTGTTTTTTTGTGAAATCAAATACAGTCAAGTTGTGTATGTTTCTGTCCCTGTGTGTGTTTTCTGCGACAGTCATACACTCGGCATTATTTTAGCATCATGAACATTCTGGGTGTGTGGTTTAATAAAACTTACACTGCGCAGAAAGCTGTATTACCTACACGAGAGTTTAAAGTGAAACCATAAATGTAGTGATTCTCTGAAAAGCTGACTGTAGATGATGGGCGCTATCACAGTTTGTCCTCCTCCTTCATAAGAAGCCAGTTGATCTCATCCCAAACTCGAACAGAGCAATGTGTCCTTCAGGACTTTTCCACTGCAGGTTCAGATTCTGCTTTTGTTTTTACTGTCTTCTCTCTGCTTTGGAGACAAGTTCTGGGAGATTAATTTTTGTATTATATTATTACTATATTATATTGTACAAGCTACTTTCACACTTGTACTGCAACCCTGAATTTCTCTAAACTTTACCCAGGTGAACTGCATATGAGAACGTCAGTCCACCTGGACATTGAACTCACTTAACCCACTAGCCTCCTGGTAAAAAGTGTAAAGCCTGGAACAGACTTTTCCCCAAGACTTTTCCCACAGTACAGACTGCACCGTTTTCCTTTTAAAAACATTTTGTTTACTGTAAGCATCAATTTCCATTTTTTTGTTTTCCGTTTTCTTTCCTTTCATCTCATAAGGATAAACAAAAGTCAATTTAAATATATTGTTATTAGAGATGGGATGTGTTTAAATGCTCAGACTTACTTTGTGATCCCAGCTGATAAGGCAAGCGTATTCTAACCTTAAACTCACCTGCTGCAGGTTTAACCTTCTCAGCTTTCTGTGCTTTATTGAGCTTGCCTTCAGTGAGGCCTTGCAGGGTCTTGGGAAAGCCTTGGCAGCCTAACACAGCCAATAACTCACTCCAGCAATTCAACAATGCTGGTAGTACTCTATTATTTTCCACCTTTGTTGCATCCCAACCTGTATTCTAAGAAACCTCTGAGCCTCAGACTCATTGCCACATGAACCCGTCCAAGTTTCATAGCCATAAAAACGTCACTTCTCTTAGATTCGATGGCTTAAAACCCCTTCAAGGCAGATCAATCATGAAGCCTGACTGGGATATTAAAGCAGAAACGCCTTGCGCAACTGCTTTTAAGTTGGCAACTTTGTGTAACGAAGCTGTTATCTATATGAGAAACGTTAAGCTATACGTTGAAATGCATATCTGAGACGATCACAATTTCAAAGAGTCACTGGCGCTTATCCAATCACACAGCAGTCAGTCTCTCTCCCTCCTCCTTCCTCCCTCTTGCTCTCTTTCTTTCTAATTTTATCTATACCTCTCACACGTTCCCTCGATCCCACTCCCCTCTTCTTCTTCCTCTTCTGTTTCAGCTCCTTTTCTCTGAATTAGATCCATGTTTTGCTATCACTCCCCTTCAAATCTCTCCCTTGCTCTTTATCTCTGCTAAAAAGTGTTGATCCCTCTCTCCCTCTAGAAAGCCTGGCGTCAAGCTTGGCATCACACACACACGCACACACATACATACACACACACACGTGCATTTTAATTAATACATAGATTTAAATTGCGATGCCTGTGTGGTGAAGTGATATACACCCCCGCTAGTTAAAAGTCTTTTTTATTGCTTAATCAATGTTGAAATTAATATGATTTAACTCCCGACCCCTCGTTACACATATACTCCCACCTTACACACACACATATACACATACACGTATCTGTTGGGTTATTAATTATAACACTAATTAACCTACAACTAATGATTTGGCCTCTATGTTAGTGTGTGTTTGAGAAAGAAACAGAAATTATATGAGCTTGCATTTAATTGTGTGTGTGTGTGTGTGTGTGTGTGCTTGTTCGTGTAAATATATGTTAATTTGATTCCCAGATATGATGGATTATAGGGGCTTATGATAACGACAGTGAAACTTCTCTTCAAAGCACTGGGTTTGTTTCCGTAATTCCGTTTGGCACTCGGATCAATACGTTTTCTGAGTCAAATTTAAAACTGAGCTCTTGTCCAAATGCTTTCATTTGTCCTCTGCCATTTTCCTGTCCCCACTGATTTTCTTTCTTTCTTTTTTTTTTTTTTTTTTTACTTTGTTTATGTTTTAAGGAAATGAAAACTGCAGCACCTCCTGGGAACACCCCATAATAACCCCTCCTAACAACATTCGAATTTGGTTTGGATTTATTTGATTGAAGGTCTTTTTCACTCTGATTTTTTTACTGTTCTGTTCTTAGCAGGTTCATGGTGGAGTCCTTTACCAGCACAGCTTTTTATCACAGTTAAAGGGTTGAGCTATGCTCAATGGCATTTTGACAGAAACATGAAAGTATTTATGAATAAGTTTCTCAGTTTTTGACGTGAGATATTTTGCAGTCTGGATTTGAACCAGCAACAAAAGGAGATTAGCCAAGGTTAATTTTTTACCTGAATCTCACAGTACATTGAGCAGTTGTGAAGTGATGATTACAGTGATGAAAGCAGTAGGTAAAGAAGTGCTATGAGCTGCTGTTAGCAAATGATCATGTCACAGTTTATCCCCTTTATAAGCAGGTGTGCCATCCTCAGACCTCTGCCAGATTGTCTGTTATCCTGCCCACAGCTTACCTATGTATGCAGTCAGCTATACTCTCCTGCTCCAGAGTAGCCTGCTCCACTCATCTCACCTGCCAATGTCTGACTTATGTTTTTAACCAATTTGACCCTCTTTTCTACAAGGCTCTGCTTCAAGGTGTTGCAATGCATGTTCAGTCCTTCAGCTCCAAAGCAGCGTTCCCCAGAGAGAGTAGAAGCAGAGCGGTTTGTATATCTGGCTTTTTGCCAGCTTCAAGATTTCCGTGTTCTCCTTGGATATTTGTGCTTTTACCGTGGATAGGGACTTAAATTAAGCAATAAACAACCACAAATAGATCTAATGTTTGCCATTTTTTGATGTTAAACTATATTAATCCTCATAATTATGTTGTTTGTATGTTTGACATACATTGTCTCCCTTGCCTTCTGCTGCTTGCAGCACAGCAGAGGAGATTTTTACCTTCTTTCAATTTAACTGACAAAAAAAAAATCACTTTTCATAACAGTGGTCATGTCCAACCTTTTCTGTTTTTACCTACTGTCATAATCAGAGGTAACTATGGACATGTCTTATGTTATGTAAAGCTTATGTGTATGATCTCTATTTAAGAAAAATTTGATAAATAATAAAAACCAACAAGGAGCTGCTATTCAAGAGATGTAAAAGTTTTTTTTTTAATAATGACATACTTTATTGATCCCCTTGGGGAAATTGTTGTTGCTTGAACAGCTGCACATGCTGTAGAGCAGAGCACTACTGCTACTTGTTTACTACATAAATAACTATGTTGATGACATTCTTTTTTTTATGGGAAATGGCAGTGGCCTGGAGTGAATTAACACTGAAGTGATTAGTGTTGAAGTGAATTAACTCTCAGAGGAAAAAACTGTTTGTGTTCAGGTAAATATTTTATTTCCTCAGAAATCCTGGGCAATGCTAGTATCGTATAGATTAGCACAGTGTGGGGTTGTTCGCTGTCTTGCTGAGTCAGCGTTTCGCCTTCTACCTTCCATCTGAATTTTGCACGTCTTAATAGTCATATGATTGCAACCAACCTATTAAAGTCAGTAGAATTTATCCATAAAGTCTGCAAAACATTTTAAAGCAACAAAACATGTAGATATCTGATCTGGACCAAGCTATAAAGCGATCAACAGTCCAGTGCAGCTTGAACCACAATGCAGCTAAAAAAAAATTCTGTAAAATGTTTATGCTTTTAATAACTCATCTAGATGCACTTTCATTGTGTGGCCAAACACAACCAACCAATTAATTCCTCGCATCATTTAAACCACAGTTGACCATTAGCTTATAGCCTGTTAGCATAGAAGCCAAACAGTAGTCTCATTCCTTCAGTTAAAACACTAAAAGATGAAAATTAAATAAGACACAAGGCATCAGGTGATGAACTTAGTTTACCATAAATACTAGAAGAAGGAGGAAATAGCTAGTTTGAAACTATCCACATTTCTAAGAAACCTGCTTACTAAATATCCATAATAAAATTAAAAGCTACAATTACACTTTACACTAAATATGCATCTTGCAAAACTTGAAGCCAGTCCACTCTGCTCCACCCTCTCCATACTTCGCTATGCTCTTCTACAGTCTGCTGGGACCTGTACAGCCCTTCAGGTGTTGGTTGTTACAAAATTACAATAACAGAGAAGTGCAGAACTTACTAATCAACTTTTAGAAACATATATTTCTCTGAATGGTCAGAAAGACTCGCTCAAATCTTTGTGGAAGCAAATAGCTCTCCATTGCTGGCTGATTGCAAGTCTGATTTTACAAGAGACATCAACAGCAACTCTCGACCATAAGATACATTTTTGGATAATTTCTACTCAAACAAAGTTTTAAACTTTTATCTGAGATTTGTGATGTTAAAAGGTGGAAATGCGACTAACTTTTTCTGCCTCTCTTGCCCAAATACAGAAGAACTCAAATATGACCACAATAAGGTGACTTATGTCTTTTTTTATTCTTCCTTTCATTCTTTCCTAGCTATCTTTTCTCATGCTACCTGCCTTCCTTTTATCCTCCCTTTGACCGCCTCCTCCGTCCTTTGCCTTAAGATGAGGACTATTGATTTTACACACCTTGTTGAAATTGCGTAAAATACACACTCACTCACTAACCGTGTCTCCTACTGTATTTGTCTCTCACACACACACAGTGGTGCGGTGAGACAGCAAGGCTGACTGTAGGTGGCTGTCACAGTGATTGATGGCACTGATTATATGTTAATAATGAAATAAACATTAAAAAACACATTCAATAAAGCTTTTCATTAATGAACCGAGTACACTATCTATCTATCTATCTATCTATCTATCTATCTATCTATCTATCTATCTATCTATCTATCTATCTATCTATCTGTGTTTTCAAGATGGAAATAAATATATAAATAAGAATTATGATAAAGTGAAAGAAAGCTAAATTATTTTTAATTATAAAACTTTAGTTTTTGATGACTACTGTATAAGTATAATTCTGCCATTAAAACATATTCTACATTAATAGAAAATCTGATATATCTGATAAATCAGAGTTAATTACAACATGATTTCACATATTTTTATTTCACCCCCAAACAATGAGAAGTGTATGATGTCCAGCCTTGGAGCAGCTGTAGGTGTTTGGGGCAGTTAACATTTTTATCTCTGTAAGCTAACTCACATCCACACTTTATGTATACATTTTTTCATTTTTGTGTTTGTATTCTTTTGGTGAAAAGAGCAACAAAGTCAGGATGGGTCAAAAAACTGCAGCGGAGTTTTATTTCTTAAGTGACAGCAGTTTTTGTGAGTATGACCATGACCATAACCATGTAGTTATTAACTAAGATTTCAAAACTTTATCACTGATATATTTGGGGACAGTACATCACAAGTTAATATGTAGTTACAAATTTTTTTATTATTATTAATTTAAAATTCCATTCATTATGAGACGAGACACTCTTTTTTTTTACAAATTCACAATGCTGTTAATTTTTGTATATTTGTCGCATTAATTATTCACATCATTAAAAAAATAGTGTTACACAAAGATACCCTGAGTAAATACAAAATGCAGTTTTTAAATGATGATTTTATTTATTAAGGGAAAAAAAGCTGTCCTCCCTGTGTAATTGCCACCCCCTTTGCTCAATCCTTAATGAAATGTGTCACATACTGAACCACATATTTTTTGGAAGGCTGAGTTCAATTTCACTTCCCACACTCAGGCCTGATTATTGGCAGACGACTTGCCATAATTGATTGAACCATAAAATTCTGTGTAAAATCCTGAATCTGAACAGTTTGTGACCTCAAGCTCAAACACAGTTAGGTTATGCAGCAGGACAATGATCCAAAACACACAGCAAGTCCACCTCTGAATGAGATTATAAATAAATAAAATGTAAGGTTTTGGAGTGGCGTAGTCAAAGTTAAGACTTAATCCAACTGAAATGCTGTGGCCTGACCTTAAACAGCTCATGCTCCAAAACCCTCCAGTGTGGCTGAATTAAAACAATTCTGCAAGAAAGATTGGCTAAAATCCCTCCACAGTGATGTTAAAGACTCACTGCCAGGTATCGCAAAATTGTAGTAATAATTGTAGTTGTTGCTGCCAAGGTTGGCACAACCAGTTATTATGTTTAGGTGCAGTTACTTTTTTCAGTTTTTTCTTTCTTCTAAATTGAGGAAATGCACAATAGGTGCATCACAATTATAGAGAGAACTTTCCACAATATATGGTTTATATCAAAAAGTAAAATCTTTGAACAAAATGAAAGTAATAGTTACTAAATAGTAGTTATGACTAAGCGTAACTTTATTTCCTTTTCAAATGTTAATTTGCACTGTGAAACTCATACACACAAAAGTAAATGTAAAATGTATGATTAAATAATCCAGTTTGTTTACGTTAACAGCATAAAGAAATAGTACTTGCTCAATCTTGACAACACAATAACCCAGTGGGGAGGTTGACTTTCACATCAGCAGTTAAAAAAAAAAGTTTAAAAAGTTTTGAGAGGAGAGAGAAAGAAATGGAGTATTTGGGTAAAAACAGAAAGCAGGACAAAACGGTAACCGACGGCAACCATCATCAATCAGAGTTTGAAGACATTGCTGCTGGCAAAGACGACAGGAACAGAGAGAGAGAGAGAGAGGGGGTAGCATCAGGATGAAGAGATGTAAATGCTAAAAGAGACCAAAGTATATATAAAAAAGAGGGAAAGAGAGATGGGCGATGTTTTTAGCCTTTTTTAGTGAAAGTGGCAAAATAGAAGAGAGAGAGAGAGACGAGGTGATGAGCGAGTGACACAGGAAGAGAATGAAATGGGGAGGGAGAGAGAGAGAGAGATGTGTTTGGCCTCTTTAGCTGTTTTAAAACTGGAATTAGGACAATGACTAGTCACCTTGAGACCTGTTCTCTCTCTTAATTTATCTTTGTGTGTCTTTTCATTCTCTCTCTCACTCTTGTTGTATCTCTGTTTTCTTGTCTCTTAGTGCCCAGTCAGCCTAAAAATCACATCTGTGAAGTAGGTGCTGGAAGCTCGGTTTACATAGTGAATACACTCTACTACCTAGTGACATGCTCGTGCTAGCTTAGCACAGCAGCACGCTAAGCTACCCAGCTTACTGAATTTTACTGAATTAGCCAACCTCACAAAAAGGAAATGAGTAATCTGCAATATCTTCAGACATAGTCCCAAAGGTCCCTGCCGGATCATGCACTGCAGAAATCTGTTTTTTACAGCATGATTAGACATTTTAAATTTTTTTATATAATCCTGCTTTTCTGATGGAGAAAAAACGCAGTAAAAGAGCACAAAGGCCTAAAATGGATGACCGGTCGTTCAATGTGAATTCTCAGCTCAATCAGACATTATTTAGACTACAGAGATGGTATGTTGGGAAAGAAATTGTAACAGTTGCAGGTATATTATGTTAAAATATTAAATGTCCTTTTACAGTACGTTTCCCATATATTCTCGTTTCTACAGCCCAACTTTGGTAGAATTGCAGATTTGCACCATTACAAAAACATCTCTAAAATGTAAAATTAAAAAAAGCAGGAAAATAGTGCAAAATATTTCTAAACTAAATGTTTTCTGTTAAATTACAGTAAAACGTTGATTCCATTAGGTAAACTGTAGTCATTTTCCATCTCTTTCTGTCACTCTTGTAAATGTGTATGTGTCTTTGTTGTTGTTTCCCATAAAGTAATGTTGTAACACTTTGTATCTGTGGCATCTCTCCACACATTTTGTTTCTCTTTATAGTATTTTACTGTCTCTTTGTGGTTGTCTTTTTTTTTAATCTTTTGACATGTGTTTCTATTAATTCAGTGGAGAGGCAGAGCTCTGGACCTGGAGTCCTGGCTATGCACCATCTTCTGTGATATAAATGAAGTAGACAACAGCGACACAAACTACAGTGTCCAAAATGATCACACAGTTTAATGAACATTAAGGTGGGAACTAATACAGGATTGTTGCGTTCGACTACAGAGGTGGTCTTAATAAGCTGTGAGCTGACTGTATTTCCACCGTCCGCTGACTGGAGACCGTGCAGCAGCTCTTCTGTGGAGCGGCAGTGGACGAGCTAAGCAGGTCACATTAACGCAGTGTGGCACAGCTGAAAGTGACGACTCTGGCCCTTAGTTCCCTCAGAGGTCAGCATGTATAAGATTATTTAAAATTCCTCAACATTACTAATTTGCGTGCCAAGATTCATCGAAATTGGATTGTACATAATACTCAGTGTAAAGTTACTCATACTGTTTTACTGTTACAAACTCTGCGTGAATATATTCTTCCATGAGTCTTTCTTTTTCATATCTCCTTGTCTTTATCCCCCATTCATTTCTCTCTTCCTCCTCTGTTCCATGTCCGTCTTTCTCTCCCCCATCCTCCTCTAAACTCTGTTCTTTCTGGATGAGCAGGTTTTATGAGCGGAGTGATAAAGAGAAGGGGGGATGAAGGGCAGAGAGGGAAGGAGAGGTGGAGGACAGAGGGGGACAGAGGGAAAAAAAAGAAAAGCGAGAGACAGAAAGAAGTGGAATGAGCTTGGCCTTTATTACACCAGACTGGAAATTGCCCAAGAACATTTTTATGACATAAAAAAATGTCTGTCCCTTTTCTGTCTCAAGGTTTATTTCTGATTTGAAACTCGGAAAATGATGTGTAAAAGAAAAACTACAAACCGCAGGGAAACCTCACGTCTGTGCCATCACCTAAAAAGGATTTTTTCTGTAATGTATTTCTTCTCATGAGTTATTATTTTCTTAATGAAATAAAGACGGGAGAGGTGAAGAGCAGTCATTGGCAATTGGGGATTAATGTTTTTTTTTAATTATTATCATTATTACTATTAAAATATCATTTCTCTCTTGACTTCTGTATAATCAGCATTTCTACTTCCCCCTGGAAACAACATCTAAAAGTCACCTTTTGCATCTGTCACTTGAATTGAAACAGTGTGTGAGTAATATGCATTACGTATCACAGAATATGTCATTTTATAATACAGCATACAGTGCATACTGTATATCACTATTGTTTTATAGTAAACCTTCATAAACTTCAGCTGAAAAACCTTTATGATAGGCATGCTTTTACCTCCAGTCAATGGTGATGACACCCTAAAACGGACCTCACAACCCCCTAAAAATAATTACAGTTATTACTATTAATTAATATCTATTCATGTGAGATTTCGCACATGCTTCTGTTGGAGACATTGGACAAACTTACAGGTTCAAATTACAGGTTCAAATGGCTTTAATACAGGTTTTATAGCCAGTAACAACATGATACTACACGCTCCCGTACAGGTGGTGACTTGTAACATGCGTAGTCCACCGTGACAGTAAGGAAAGAGTAGAAGAAGCAGTAAAATATGTTGAACCGCTGTTTTTAAAAACAAAGAACATAATAAAAGGGAGGGTCACAATAATGTTAGAATATACTATATTATATAATGACTGAGACAGTAGCTCCAAATTAATGTTAGCTGACGTGGGGCACTAGCTTATCAGCTCAACTGAAGTAACTCCACATGACTGACCGACAAACAGCATGATCACATGAGCATTATCAAACCAACGTTAGGTCCCATGCGTCTTGGTGTTACAATTTTGGTTGACAGTATAAATGAGGGAGAGAGGAAGACAGAGAGGGAGAGAAAGAGAGAGAGCCAGGTGAGAAAGTAGTCAGGTAGTCAAGACTTCAGTGATACTGACAAGGCAGCTTCCATAGTGATAGTTCATGAGGAAAGTGACTTTCTTGTAATATAATCTTATAATTTACAGTATTAAGAAAAAAAAAAGACTTAAGGGGACAACAACTAATTCACTGAACCAAAACAAACACTACATCCCCCTATAAAGTTTGAGTCGCCTCAGGTGTGATGCCGATATCTCCCACTCACCTGCCCCGCCCCGTGCTGAATCGAAGAGACCGATGATTCTGATTTTAACGTTGTTTCCAGACGATGTGTATAATTTTTCACGTCTGTTTTGATAAAGGCATGGTAGCAATGATAAGCAGTTAGGGTGGTCTGGTGTGTGGCTGCAGTTGCACTGTTTATTTGAAGTGAGAACTTGCACTTAGGCCTGCTCTCATATAATACAGATGTATTATATATACAGATGTATTATTATACATTATTATATGTATTATACAGATGTATTATATGTAAATAATTCTTGGTTAATTCTGAACCACTGTTATTATTTTACAATAAACCACCACACAATATGTAAGTATGGTTGTACCTAATTGTACTGAGGTTAGCCAGTAACACTTTCACAACCAGATTGTTCCATTATTTACTTGAAATATTTTGTGTTACTTGCTAGAATTCACACTCATTAAAGTGTTGTTGTAAATTTAAATATGTATTTATACTAAAATATTATTACTGTATTCATGTCACATTGTCATTAGGGGTTGAGTACCCTAACTCCTTGAATCACTCCTGGCTCAGGAGTGATTCAAGCATTAAAAGGCATTGATACTGCCCGGCAGTATCTCTTATGTGACACATTTCTATAATCTCATCACATGTACCTAATCTCAAACACATCATCATCATCATTAAAGAAACGCTGAAGACTTTTTTTCTGTGGTTTCAGGAATTTGACTTGAACGGTGAAATGTGTGTTTTGTAGCTGCTTTTTTGAATCACTTAGAAAAGTTTTCTGATCTGATGTTAGGAATAAGAATAAGAATACGAATAAAACTGGCAGCATAATGAGATTGAAAGATCAAACCACCCAGCTTCTTAATTCTTATGTAGCAAATTATAATGTGGTATTTTCTGTGGTCATATTTTACTGAAATCCTCATCAGCTCATAAAAATAATCTTTTCAACACCTTGTTCTGATACTTAGCTGGGAGGAACGCCATTATTTAACCACCAAATTGCATTATTTTCCGATCGACGAAAGCATTTTCCACCTCATGTGAGCGTAAAACAAGAGGAGATTTTTATTGAATATTTGGCGTGTCCATTGAGTTGAGTGAAAAAAAAAAAGGATCCTCGTATGGAAATGAAGCGTCGCTGTCAATCCGTCAAGCCCTGAGATGCTCGTGCTGCAGTTTGACACTTAATAATTGTGCTGTTGAATTAGATTATTAAAGAACACAACTTGAGCCACCATCGTCAACATCGTTGCCAGAGGTACCACCGAGGATGATGGGCAATGACACACACACAAACGCACGTCATCTCAGAATTACTGTACTGTATACCATCGCAAACACAAACTTGCTCACATGCACGGAGTGTCATCTACTACTCACACACACACACACACACACACACACAGTAATGAAAGCTGGAGGCTGTTGTGTGTGTGAGATGGATGGTTTGACTTTAAGCTTGTATAAATAAAAGCTAAATAAATCCTGATGGCCTCAAGTGATGGCTCAGATACAGCAGCAGTGTGTGCATGTTTGATGTTTGTATACACCAATACTTTGGACAATAACTGAAGAGTGTGTGTGAGAGAGACAACACACACAACCCACAGCTATTCCTTATTGAAATAAAAAAGCAGGCCAATGTTACCCAACACTGGGATCTAAAATATCACAGCCTCTCTTTCTGTCTTGCTTGTTTCTTTCAGTGTAACCTCTTTACTTTTTATTAGTTTGTTTATTTGTATGCTTGTTTCTCCTTTCCTTCCTCTTTAGTGATCATTGATTTTTGTATTTTGCAGCACCAAGTCTTGATATAAATAGGTCCGGATGTCCAGGTTAAATATTTCAGCATGAAACAGATCCAACGGATCTTTCACACAACAAGCTCTTAGCCTTCCGAAGCCACTCGTCTAGTCTTCTGTGAGCGTTCATGCACAGCTATGCACCAAGCTAAACACACTTCCAGTAACGGCACAAGACAGCAAATTATATTTGAGGTTTTTACTGGAAGCAATTGCGCATCTGTGAAAACAGTATTAGACAATAAATGACTAACGCATAAATCCCTGCCTCCCCCCATGAGGTTTTGTGGTTCTCTGCTGTAGTTTCCTTTGACTTTTAAGTGTTACACAGACAGTGTAATCCACAAGCTGGTCGGACAAATAAGTCTGACATGCTATGCAGTGTTGCATGCTGGTAGTTGGCTGCAATGAGTGTGTTGCAATTGAAACGCATAAATGATTTACTAAGATCCCAGGTGCAAAATTGCTTGCACAGTCTTGAAAATAGTGTCTTTCTTTAGTACTAGTAATGAAACGAACAAAGTACCACTAAGGGTGATTAGGTGATCTACCAAAACAAATTTGATGATTGGCAACAAATGCAAACATTGTAGTTTTTGGTTGTATGTAAATGCGGGTTTTACATATTTCACTGGTGTCTTTGTGTAGATTTTGGAGAACAACCTTTCATACACGCTCCTTTCTTTAATGATTTTACATATCTTATAACGATTTAAAAGCTGGCCTCACCACATCCTCATTTGGAAACGCTGTTCCTCTGAGTGAACTAATCATTGGTTATGACACCAATGGAGTCTAAGAACACACATTCAAGTTTGCAAAGCTGTACACATATTGGGTATCTGCGGTGGGGATAAGTTGCACATGTGTATAGTTGCTCCGATCAGCAACTGCATAAAAGCAGTGTTTGACCTCATTCAGTGCATCCTGAGCTGCATCCAATAACCTATTCTGTGTGACAAGGATTTCGGGACAACACACGAAAACCTACTTTGGGAGACCCCTGCAGCAACAGCTACAGTACAGTCCGCTTGAATGACCCAGACGCAAGGAAAAGCAGAGATGCCAGAGGTCTTAGCGCAGCAGGTTTATTTGACTGGCTCCAAATCAAAAGCTCATCAAACAGCTCCAGAACTGCATGACTGAACAGATTATATGTTGTTACTATATTAACGAATGGTATATAAAACTTACTGTACTGCAAAAAACAAAACAAAACAGCAAAATCAAAACAGAAATTTACTAATACTAATTCAGTCTGTTAACAGTACATTGAAACAGTTAAATCTAGGTTTTTTTATTGAACATACATCATTGTCAAGTGACACTGTACATCCTCAGGCCCCCTGGGAGTTTGTCTTCACTGACAAATGACATTATTTCCCCTCCCTGCTGTCACTCATGTGGTTTTCCGTCTGATAAAAGCCAATGATTTTTATGGGGAACACCATCCTGGATGTTACACCACTGCCTGTAAAGAAAGAAGAAGAGACATTTTGACATTATCTTTGCAACAGGGCCGGCCATAGCCTTCTGGGGCAGGTTTTTTTATGCTGGGGGTCCCTATCCAAACGGCAGCATGAGTACAGTGATTTCACAGCTGGTCGTGTGTGCAACAGCAACTCGGATGTTGAAAAGTGTTAATGTTAGTAAGTGTACAGCACTTACACATGATTTAAATAACGAATGACCTCACCTACGTGGCACGCCACCCGTCCCAGTTTGGAGACTCGTTGCATATTGATCCTGTTGCTCTGTGACAGCAGCAGGTTTTTTTTAATAAAGATTTTTTTTAAAGAGCTATATTTCCTTTGGTTGGTGTGACTGAGACACTGTCTGAAAATGTAACCTTGATCCAGACAGCTTGTTGGCAGCTACTCAGGAGATAATACTGTCAGCTCGAGGTTAAACATAATAGTCTGTTTATAACTGATCAATCTGCTGATTTGTTGTTTCACAATTAAAACTATAATTTATCACACTCTTTTCCTCTCGTTTGTCCTTTATCTCTCCTGCTGTGTTGACAGCAGAACTGTAAAAGAAAGAAATGTAAATAAATATTAACATGTGAGAGGCCCAGACTGGTAACCACCTAGTTTGCCTATCATTTTCAATACTGGGTTGCCAGGTCTCGCTCTTAACTTTATTCCAGACCTGTGGTGTAAAGACAGTTTGTTGTCACAAAACACAGAGAAAAGCAGAAGCTCGTCACTCTAGTGCAGCTGGATCCAGGGAATATTTGGTGTTTTTCATAAAAATTACTAAAACAATTTATCCATCATCAAAGTAGTTGCATATTTAAAGTGTGTATTTACTTGTTATTTCAGCTGTCGTTCAGCGAGTCCCAGTCATGTTGAATGAATGGCGTTACTGTGTTATGTGTCGCTGATTGGCCCACAGCAGTGCGACATCGCTCACTGAGGTGAGGGCTGATCTTCTGTTCCCTTGTCTTTCCCTGCAGCTGCTGCAGCTCTTTACTCCACAGAGAAAATCTGTACCGACACAAAAATATGACATGTCACAGGACAAATTATTTAATGGGCTGAAAAAAGGCAAAATGGCCTTTTGTGACTCTTCCTGTGTCACGGTCTCACGGGATGAGCAGCGTTTTGCAGACAAGTTTTTCCACTTTTGTCCTCTGCCTCTCTTGTGACCTGTTCTTTCCTCTGCCTTCGTCCTTCTGTTACCTCGTCCTCCTCTCCTCCATCTCCTCACACGTCCCTCTCACCCTCATCTTTATCTGCCTCTGAGTTTGCTCCTCTTCCTCTCCTTCCTGCTTTCTTCATCCCAAAGTCCAACTCCAAGTTCATACTGGTCATTATAACCCCGCTGAGAGATATTCACCTCCACTAAGAGCTCATCTCTCTCTGTCTCCCTCTGTCTTTCTTTCTGAGTCCGACTTCAGTTTGATCATTATTAGTCCTGAGAGACAAATTATTGCCCACGTGTCTCTTTGACTCTCTCTTTATCTCTCTATTCTTTGTCTTTATTTAAAACTTTGTCTTAACTAATGTTTTCCTCGCTGCCCCACCTTTTATCCTTGACCCCTCCTTCACTGGAGTATTTGTACTTTCTCTTATTTTTTTACTTTGTTTTCCCACTTTCTGTTTTCCCATCAATCCTTGAAATGTATTTTTATGATTGGAGAATGACAGATAGATCAAATGTGACAGTATCATTAAAAAAAGAAATTATTAATTTTATATTGAAAGTTTTTATTGTGGTTTACTTTTCCAAATGTAATTACTGTCTACAATTTGCAGACATTTGATTTAGCAGAAGTTACTTTCTAGGTGTAAAGTGGACTTGGGAACTACTCTGCTTTCTGTTAGTAAAAGTCCTTTTATTTTTAAAAATGTGCTGTTGTGTTGTGTTTTTGTGTCAAACTAGTTTAAATTATATATATAGTTACTGATTGACCTTTGTTTGAAGTTTAAAACATTGCACTTTTATCTTCCACACACTGGACCCTGGAGCCAAACTCAGATCTCTTCGACTTGTGCTCAGACCCTCCATCCACCCCAACCATTCATCCATCCATCTATTTTCTGAACCGTTTAGTCCCTGTAGGAGTCACGGCTGTGCTGGAGCCCAACCCAGCTGTCACACAGGTGAGAGGCAGGGTACACCCTGGACAGGTCGCCAGTACCCCAACCATTCTTTCAAAAAAAAACAAAACGTAATGCACAGGAACTTAACCACATTTTGATTGTGTTATGTTTGCCACAAAACTACAACTGCATTCTCTTCTCTATGCATCTTGGAGGTTGTGAAGTTGGGCCAGAATGTTTGCGAAAGCAAACTGCTGCAAACACAGTCGGCACAGCTGGTTACACATAAAGCAGGGGACATACCTGCAGTAACAACTATACAATGTCTGGACAGTTCACTCTTAATGTTTCCATGAACTCTGTCAGCCTGGACGGAGCACACACCTTATGACTGGGGTTGAACCTGGGCAACACACTGAACAACTGGAGTTACTGGCCAGTTATATGGCACCAGTTCATGTTATTAACTTTTTGTCCTCTCTCTTCTGTAGTTGTGCTTCCTCCTCTCTGTTTCCTTCTCTTTCTACCTTTCTGCAGGTATCCCCAGGCTCAGAGCTTTATGTTTCCAGTGTGCACTCACTGGTCCAATCAACATACCCAGTGTTTTGTCTGCTGCTTGTTGTTCTTTTCTCTTTCTCTCTCTCTCTCTCGCAGCGGTTGAGGCAGATGGCCGTCCGCCCTAAGCCTGGTTCTGCTGTGCAGAGGTTTCTTCTTTTAAAGGGAGTTTTTCCATGCGACTGATTCACATATCACTTGTGTTCCAGTCATTTAAGCAGATTTGTAGGTTTCAAGTATTGCAGTCTGTGACCTGCACTTTACCATGGCACATACACAGTGCTGATTAAATAGTTACATTACAGCAGCATGAAAACTTCTGTCACCAACATTAAAAACAATATGTAGAGAAATAATTATATTTTAATATTTTGACACATAATCATCAGAAAACCTTTGGCCACATGTTTACACAAACAAAACTGATCCTGACAACAAAAGACAACAGAAGGGCAAACGTAAACAAACTGAAGGTTGTTTTCTCTGGTTTTGCCGCCTCGTCCTCTTTTTCACTCAGTCTGTGTCAGTCTCTGCCCTCTCTTTCATTCAGTCAGGGTTTCTCAGCGTAATGAGATTACATGGGATTGTAAAACCCTGTCTGTAATCCACACCACTCAATCCCATTTTCTCTGCTAAAACACACACACACATACACACACACACACACACACACACACACACATTATCTTTCCTACACAGTAATCTCTTACTATTATTTTCAAGCCTTTTCTCCTTTAATCTTTATCGTCTTCTTTTGTGGTATAAATTATTCCCCATTTCCTCCTTCCCTTCTTCTTTCCTTACTTCCTAACTTCCTTCCCTCATACATCATCTTTACTTCTCTGTGTTCAGTACTTTTCATACATTCATTCATTCATCCTTCTGCTCTTGTTGTTAAACATCTCTCTGCTTTCTAACTTCATTTCTAGTTTGAATGTGTTTCCCAGCCCACTTCCTCTCTTCCCACCTTTTTGGTTCTTTTTCCATCTCAGCTTCCTTATTCCCTCTTTCCCATCATCCTCCGCCTCCAAGCTGCCGCTCACTCGGATCACTTGTTCACTTATCATCGGTCACTGTGTGGTCTGTGTGGTGTGTCGCCACCAGAGCTCGCATGTGAGCCGCGACTGGACACACAAATGCACGAGGGCGCGCACACGCGCACGCGGAGAGCAGGAGCTGCGAGGATCGACTAAGAAAAATAAAAACTTCCCGTTGGAGAATAAAAGTGCTCGTGAGAAAGTTTATGAAACAGCAAAACGAGAGATGTGACCGATACCCTCCCCACACACACACACACACACACACACACACACACACACACACACGAACATCAGTGAGGTGTAATGACATCCTCCCCCTCTTTTCTTGCCAATCACGTCCTCGGGTCCATAATGAGTCTTCTGTGATTGGTTCAACTGGCCGTCAGTCAAACATGAAGGAGGTGGGACCGGGACGAGGGCTGACCTGGAGTCTGGTCCAGTCACTTTTACGCACAGATCGGACAGTTCGCTTCCACGCACGGATAACAACACAAGAGAGCTCGTTGTGGATAGAAGGAGAGAGAGGAGGAAGATTAGGAGGAGAGAAGAAGAAGTGAGAGGGACACAAGTGTTTCTCCAACTGCAGAACAAAATAACAAAGTGTGTGAGTGTGTGCGAAGAGGACAGACAGAAGGAGAGTGTGTGTGTGTGTGCGCGCCTCCACCACTCTCCACTTCTGCCACCACCTTCATGTCGCTCCCCGGCTCCCCTCCACTCCTCTCGACGGGCTCTGGTGCCCCAACTCCGGTCGCGCTCTACCGCTCTGCTCCGGACGCGCTCCACACGTCCATCGCGACCACCGGCACCTCCAGTCCAGCGCACTCCAACTCCAACTCC
>OMLM01016773.1:0-41444 GCA_900302695.1 Helostoma temminkii | reverse complement strand
AGACCATAGGTGTCAAACTCTGGCCCGCGGGCCAAATTTGGCCCGCAGTGTAATTATATTTGGCCCGCGAGGCTATACCAAATGACTACTAGAGCTAGCCTGCCGGTATTATACAGCGCATTCATTCATTGCTAATACTACAAATCCCATAATGCCTTGCTGTTGTATTGGCGCGTCAATCAGGACAGATCCCAGAAACGCCCTCTCCTGTGTGACAGAAGTCATAGCGATCTCAAGCTACAACTGTCACTGTGGAACCCCTTCCCAAAAATTGCAAAAAGAAAGGCAAACAACAGGAACTTTCTGGACAGGTGGGAGACAGGATATCTGTTTACATATGTAAAAGACAGACCTGTTTGTCTGATTTGTGGATTTTTTGCTTGTTCCATATTCAATGTTAAAGCAAATCTTGTTTGGGTCCATATTAAAAGGTTCATTTTTTCAATGCTGGCCCGCGACTTTGTTCAAGTTTTACATTTTGGCCCACTGTGTATTTGAGTTTGACACCCCTGCTTTAGAGGCTGCCAGTGTCTGTTTTGATGATTCCACTAGAGGGCAACAAAGACAGAGTTTTTCCAACCCATCTGAGCTACACAGCAACAGACCCTTTTTTACATACTTATATATTTCTGTATTCAGTTTATCTAAGAAACAGATATTTTTATACATAGGACTTCAGACACCATAGCCTTCTCAGTGATCATCTTTACTGAGACAGTTGGAAAATCTGGCAGATAGGATATTTTTCCTGGTTGGAGTGGATCAGCTGAACATACAGGGGGCACATGAGATTCCAGAAGTTTACATCTCAGTTTTTACACCAACTAATTAACAGAATTAATTTCCCTTGTCTTTACCTAAGTGCATCCACTCAGGTCAAGAGAAGGCCTCTCTCAGCTTTGGGATACAAGAGGCCTATCAGCCAATATGCACAGATGGCTGTTTCCACGGCAACTGGGGCCCCATCTCGATACCAGGTCAGTGCTAGGACATTCACAAGGACAGCAGGCGAAAGCACAACAGAGGAAATGATGTGAAATAGTTGCTTACGCAGCCTGTTTTTCGCAGTCAAAGACACCTTTGCTGCAGGATGTGAAGATGGTTGTAGCCATGGAAACAACTTTACACAGCTTTAACTGTTGGGTGTTTTGCTGGTGAATAATAAATGTAATGTCACAACCACAAACTGTAAAGTCTCAGATGAAAGAAAAAAATAAAAGACAAGTAATACAGTATGAGTCAGTATAGCATAATGTATTACTACTGTCCACACTCTGTTCATTTCTGTTCAAGGCCAATCTACAGTGCTCTGTTACTGTTAAGACATTATTAATAAAATGTGTGATCCACATCTAATGATCCACAGTTAAAGATTTCAAGTAAAGGAACTGGATGTACAAGGTGGATGTACTGGATGGAGATATAAAATTTGTATTGACCCCAAACAGATGCAACAGATATTTACTTACTTAGTAATTTGAAACAAGTAAAAACACACATTTAAAAATTTAAATACATTTGTGTGTGCAATTTTGCATTTAGATGTTGAATGTTATTTGTTATCTGTTGCTACAGGCTGAGAATATAATGCTGTTGGAGTTAGATATGTCTCCACCTACCATGTTCACCTTGAACCTTAACGGAGCTCACCTGGAGAGAGCCTTCTCTCCCAGACTGATGAGGGATTTTCTGGTGACTGTTCCCATTAGAGAGAGAACCACAGCAACATCGCGGGTCAGGAAATCCCAATCTTGGTGAGAGAACATCAGAGAAAGCCAAATGTTTTATATGTTTACAAATCAGGATAAGTATGAATAGCAAAATAGCAATATATGTGAAGAATTGCTATAAAATGTGTTAAATTTTGCAAGTCAAGGTTAATCCTAATTTCTGACAAATAGTTAAGGTTTTAAAATGTCTGTTAAAGGTGGCGTGGACTGTTCATTTCTTCAGGTGCTTTTCTGTTTTATGTAAAAATCTGCTAAAAACTGCTATCATGTAATTTACTGCGCATTATGTACTTTTCCTTTCTATGGACCAATTTTAATCTAAATACCAAAGATTACATAAAAAATACGCCACTGATACAAACTTAAATCCTACTTCATTTAAAAGCACCTGGGGAAATCGTTTGTGATATGGGATGGTAAAAATCCAACAGCACATCCTAAATATTAAGTTATCTATCTATTTTTTATTGATTGGCAGGTATCAGGCACCGCAAACAGCATCTGTTACATCATCTTCATCATCCACTACTCTGACATCAGTATCTCAGAGCTCCTCTGCCTCTCAGAGACCAAGACCATCCTCTGCTGCATACTTTCCGCTGGAAGATGCAGCTCAAACAAGCCCCTGATAAGTCTCATTACACCTGTAGTGTACGTCTGGCCGTAGTTAAGGGACTAAAAGGCACTTACCAGAGATGGGATGTTTTGATTTGTACATTGTTTCCATCCTTTTTTTTCTTTTATTAGTAATAATCACTTGGTAAGCATGTATAAAATAACTGAGAAGACAAACATACCTGCAGTGGAAGTGATTTTTCCCTGTTTGCTGGCTTCTTCCTACAGTTGCCTAAACCACATAGGTTCTCTTAGCTTACACTGGCCTACCTAAATAGCACAGCCAAAATGTAACATTCTGGGATATTTTCAGTCTTTATTTTAAAATTGTTTATTAGACAGCAAAAACTTCAGCTTGCCTTAGTTTCTAGAAAAAAAATACATGTATCTGGTATTTGCCTCAATAGTGCTGGAAAAACTGAGGGGTCCCTAGAATTAGGGGCCACCCTGTTTAACCTTTATGCTTGATGAATTCCTTGCTGAAATAATTGTGAGCCAAAAATGTGAAGAAAGCTTGCAGTGCTCTCTTGATTAGCTGCCTTATTTTTGTGAAATCGTGCAAAAGCTTACAGATGAAAATAAACTGAAATGTTAAATATACTGAAAAGTGCCTGCTGTGTTTTCCCAACATGTGCGGTTATTCCCCAGTCTCCCTGTGATCTTGGCCATAATTGCAGTTGACAGCTGTTTAAGTATATGTGGGAAACCTGAGGAGTTTGAATGACAGCTATATACAGTAAGGTGACGTTTCCTTCGGAGTCACATGACTCTTTACAGTAAGTCCAACATGGCAGACGGAGTGGATCTTACGCGGTAACTAAAGCAACATTTCAACAGAAACAGGCAAAATCAACACTACTCTGCAACAACACGTCCACAATGAGGGAGAGACAGAAGAAAAAGAAGGGGAGGACGTGGGCGGAAGCCGCTAAAACGGTATTCTGGGTGTTTTTATCTGTCGTTTGTTGTGGTTGTTTTCCTTGAACGCTCCCACTTGTACAACTGTGTTTATGAGTTCATGACCTGCTGGGAAGACGAAATGTTGCGCACACCGCGCAAGGCCTGTGTTGACGGTTAGACATGTAGCTGGACGCCGCTGTCACTAGCCGTCTAGCCCAAGTTAGCTTCAGCATAAACGCAGAGAAATGAATGTCAGCTGTCTGCACCCAAGCACTTTCCCGATACCTATTTGCGTGCCGTGGCCATGCGGCACCGGCGACATGTCTCATAGTTTGAATCGAATAAGGCGACCGTGAAGTAATCACGTCAGTGTTGCGCGCTAGCTAGGTTAGCGCGCTAGCTCCTGCTAGCGCAAGTCAGTTCGTCAACAAGTTTGTTTGACACGAGTTGCGAGTAAAACATGTTAAATGTACATTGCCCATTCTACGTATGTACCCCCGCATCACCTTAACTATAATAAATGGTCAAGTTAGTAGCGCTGTTGCATGTCGACGTTTGGCGATATGTCAAAGTACAGCAACGCTAATGAATATTGCTAGCATTATAGCTAGGCTAGCTGTCTAGCATAGCGTGCTAACGAGCAAGTTCAAAATATCACAAAACACAACAATTAACTAATCCAACGTTAATGTCATGACTGAAGCTTGCTCGTGTGAGATGCCCGGTGAAGCATTATATCAACTGAGTTCATTACAATAAACCTTTGGCAAATTTTAGTAGCAAAATAAATACCCATATTATTATATGAAAAATTGTACTAACGTCAGTTTGAATGTATAAATGATAAAGCCTTTTTAAAACATATTACAGCAGGGATGGTTGGGGTCAAGCGAAGTTTTTTAAATGATGGAAAGTTTCTGTATTGTTGCTGAACTGTGTAGTGCTGTTGTTGACATGTTTTCCTTTTAGATGATAACATTTTAGCTTCTCTGTTCACATAGCAACATGGCACTGCTTCCTGTAACAATTAGTAGTTAACCATATGATATTAGCATAACTATAGATTTCCAACATGTGTCTATATCTATCTTTAATAGAGTCAAATTTGTGGTCTTGATTACCATTATGACCTGGTCCTTATACAGTGAAGGGAACTGAGACTGTGTGTACTGCTGTGTTTAAAGTGCATCCTGTATTATGATGCCTACTCTCATTAAACTGTAGAATTTTCCATGTATTTTTTAGGTTTTGGAGAAATACCCAAACACCCCTATGAGCCATAAAGAGATCTTGCAGGTGATACAAAGAGAAAGGCTTAAAGAAATAAGGTAAACATTTGACTTGCATCATATGTTTATTACATCAAATGCACTTCTGTTAGGAGACGTCTACATGATGGCGAGAGTATTGCAGGTTTCTCACCTGGTTATTCATTGCTCTTGTTATGTACTTTCCTTTTTCTTGGTCACATAGTCGAGATAATTTGACTAAATTAATGATGATTCCATTTCTTTTTGTTTCACTGTCACTGTTCTCATCCAGAAGGTAAGAAAAAGCTAGCCCCCCCCTTACCTTAACAAACTTACTGCAATGCCACGTGGTTTGGTTTTACCTTTTGCATGTTATTAACAATAACATGTCTTGGGTTCAGTTGCATAGAGAGAGACACCTTTAGACTCACATTTTTATTTTAACTAAGTTGTCCTATAGTCACCTGTTGCATAAAAATTATTGTAATTGCATAATTTATCAGTGTTGGTAAGCCTTATTAGAAAAACTGTTATTAGTGTAAATGATAATAATAATAACATGATTAAATGTTGCCTAGTGCATTTGATGTAACATAAATTACTCCATGTAAAATAAGACAAATGCAGACTGGAAAAAAACTTACATCTGGATAACTGAGCTGAAGGCTGAGTGAAGTGGTCATGATTTTTATGCAACAAGACATTTTCATGTCAGGCAAGTGTAATCTGAATGATTAGATTAGTCTTTAATTAATTTTATGCAACTGATTCCCTATAAAATATAGAGAAATTTTCCACAGAGCTCCACTGATGGGAATTTAAACTCAACTCACATGTGTCCCTTTGCTGCATGATAGCAATTTCTCCCCAGATATCAGACCAGCCTTTACCCTTCGTGTGTCTTTCTTCCAGCTGTCAGATTTATAGAGAAACAGATGTGTAATTTGCGTTTTTCTCTCATGATCCAGTGGAACATCGCCGCTGGCATGTTTGAATGCAATGCTGCACACAAACTCTCGTGGTGAGGAGGGAATCTTCTACAAAGTCCCAGGGAGAATGGGGGTCTACACATTAAAGGTTAGCTGATACAATGCAGCTTTTATTATTCTGCTCTATAAAGTTAGTAAAGGTGAAAGAGCAAGCTATGAAGTGAAAGAGAGTTGCTTTGCTAATTTTAGCCATTTTGGCAAGTGGAGGCAGGGAGGTACTGTAAGTTTAACATCATGTCTGGCTAATAAAAAAAGTCAATGTATCAATGTTGTTAATTTGATAACAGAGAATTTTTTTTCAGTCTCTGCACAGCTCTTCCTCTGTCACATAAAAATAATATACTGTATGTGTCGTATATTCCATGTAGAAGGACATCCCAGAAGTGGCAAAGGAGCTGTTGGATGACGGCTCTGAAGAGAGCAGCGACAATCTTTCTGACTCTCGGAGCACAGAAAACAGCAGCAGTGACGTTGCTCAAGAGGGCAGGAGAGGGAGGTGGATGCGGAGAGGTACAGTGCACTGTACACATGAACATTTGTACACATTCTACACTGCTGCATCACTTAAAGTCATTTGGTAACGAAGGGTGTACTCAGTCTTGTATTCAAAGCTTTAGAATTACTGGCTCACAACATTCATAATAGCTGGCTTCCTGGTCTAATATTTATTGATGATTTTAAAATAAATAGTAGTATATTCTTTAATTAAAAGTTCAATAATAATTCTAGTAGATAATAGTATGGATGTCCCAATACCACTTTCTTCCTGACTGAATACAAGTACTAGTGCGTACATTTGAGTATTTGCTGATACCAAGTACTGTTACAAGTACTTAATAATGTTACAGTTGCTACATTTTTATTTATTATAAAATGTTTATTATTTTATATAATTAACAGGAAAATGTAATAACACTGTAATCAGATGTTGTTCGCTTTCTGACTGTGACAAAATAAAATGGACAACAGGAGACTGTTATTCACATCCATGGCTTGGCTGTTGTGCGAGACCTTAAATTGTTTTGTTTGCAGTATGTTTCTCTTGAAGTCATGTACCTTTAATAAAACAAAGATGATGGCTGGCAATGACAAACCTGAGCTCCAGCAGCTGAGCAGGTGGAGGAATCTGGTATTTTCAACAACCAACAACCGGCAATAAACTAATTAAAAGCTTCTGTTATTTGAACAACCTGCCAGTTGTTTCTGGACATTTTCTTCTCCAGTGTTTGAAGGGCCTGTCTCCCGCTGCTGGCATTAATAAAATTATTGTAATGTCAGTTATTGTAACACTTAGTTAGCATAAAATATATATTTGTCCACTGTGCGCGGCTTTGAGATGTGTTTAGTGTGTCTTCTCCAAAGCGTCATTCTCCACAGAGATCGAGTGGAAGTGAAATGTTTATCTGGCTTTTTACCAGAGATTTCAATATTTGCTGTTTTTGTTAAATCTATATTAGTGCTCATAATTATTTAGTTTGTGTGTCTCAAAAAACTGATTGCAGCACAACAGAGAAGAAGAAACCAGCACTAGGTGCATTTAGTCAACCAGCAACAGACATAACAGGGGACTTTTACACATAGCTTAATGTTTTATTGTGAAAATTCTCTATCAGTCGTTTTAATTCATTTCCTGTTTGTCTCATCTGCTGTGTGCTGCTTGACGTAAAGTGGTATTGGATGCCGTATCAGAGCTGTTTTGCAAGTACAAGTACGAGTACTTGAGGGTGGTATTAGAGCCGATACTGAGACATCCCTAGATGATAGTTTAAAGGTCCTGATTCCAGGTATGACTTTGTTTACAGTATTAAAGAATAAAGTTCTCTTTCTTAGTGGTTATTAATGCAAAAGGTGTTTGTTTGTTGATTGAGTTGTTTGGTTAAGTATAGTTATAGTAACAACAGTTGACACCTCTTCTCAGCTGTTGTTTAAAGTAATTGCAGAAGCACGGGAAACCAGCTGAAGTAGCAAAATATGAAGCAAGTTGAGGGAAGATTGCCTTAGCACAAACATAAGTTACCCTGTCTCATCAGAAATAAAATCCTGGAACACACTGAGCATTAATATGGTCATAGAAAAAAGGTTTTATCTTTAAACAAACATGCCGCTCCACAACGTCTTCCACTGCCTGTCAGCAGATGAAGCCGTAGGCTGCGCCTGACGATCACATCACAGCAGTTCTTGCTCTTTTGCCTGTCTGTGGGATGAAATCATTGC
The DNA here is from genome assembly GCA_900302695.1 of Helostoma temminkii. Lineage (NCBI taxonomy): Eukaryota > Metazoa > Chordata > Actinopteri > Anabantiformes > Helostomatidae > Helostoma > Helostoma temminkii. The sequence goes on along the minus strand of OMLM01016773.1, from coordinate 33,746 downwards.
TTTGTTTTGAATTGCACACCTGAGATTGCTGTGCAGACTTGGAGAAATTAGCTTTTCGGCAAGTACCTATTATTTTGTTTTCCTCAGGATGCAATCTTGCTGACTCTCCTTATTTCTGCCACTTGAATATTTTAAGTGGCTGTTAAACAGGAAACTGTATTTTCTCTGCATGACCCGCGACCACTTCCTCATTATGCACAAGTTAGAAATTGCCAAGCACATAACCTTCGTTTATAGCTGAGTGGGAGTACTCCAGTATTGTTTTATTTTTGAACTAATCGATACAAAGAACTGCAAAGTCAAATGCAAATGAAGGTACATGGAAAAAGAGACAAGTGGGACTGCTGTGGTATGTAGAAAAGTTATTTTTTATTAGCAGCAGCAAAGAGACGGGGGGTTGGTTGTTCAGCGCAATCTTCCTGTTGAGCTCTTTAGCCCCATTTTAGTAAAGTGATATTTTAGCATGGTAATGTAATCTACTTCTTTGTGCAATGTATTGGTTTCAGTTTCGTCAAAACAAAAGCATGATGGGCTACAATTTGCACACCGCCCTCAGGAAGTGTATTTTGTAACGTCTGTTTTGTACTTTTATATTTCATAGTTCCCTCCAAGCTGCAGTCACAGCCGTCGTCTCCGCAGCCTCAATGCTCGTCGCCTTCTGTCCCCACCAGCAAGCTCATCTCTCCCTCACAGAAACACAGCAAAAAAGCTTTGAAACAGGTACTGGAAACATGTTTTATACTTCCTTTGTACAGGGCATTTAAGTTATTTCTTATTGGTGTTAATATATACTGTTTGGTGCAAGTACACATCTCAGATGTTACACAAGTTCCTGCCACACCCATGGAAATCCCTGTCACCTCACCCTGTAACACAGATGCATTATTATTGTTAAGTATTTTGTCTTTGTATTTTATCTTATAGTTATATAACAAGTATGTATTAAGATATTTACTTCTCCATTCCACATTAAAATATCCTTTCACAGTTTTCTGCAGATTTCACTAAATGTATCTGGACTTTTTTGCTGTATGTACATGTGTTTCAGCAGGCACTCATTATCTCTCCCCTCCCTGCCTGTTTAACATCTTGTGCTGATTATTTAAAAACAATAAGACAGCAGGGAAAATGCCTGTAGCTGGTTTTACAGTATTAATGTTCTCATTCATGTTCTCCATTTTTTTAAAAATTGGCTGCTTTGCACCTTTTTGTGTTCCATTTAATTAGATTTTACTTGATTGCACAGATTGTAATTCACTCCATCTGTGCTGGTGTGGCATTTTTAGCTTTGTAAGACCAATTTCTGTTCACTTATAGTGCATAGGCAACACTAGAAAAATGGCAATGTCCTATATATTTCGCTCAGGTGCAACACACACACACAGTGGACTGTCTTAGTGCTAAATCTGACATTGTGTTTGTGAGGTGATCAGACTTCCTGACAAATTAATAACAAGAAGATAATTTATACATTATCCATCATGGAGCATATGTTTTATTATCACACTGTTATTGAGCTGTTACTTAACTAGGCTAATGGCCTTGGGGGCGCAGTTGCAGGGTTACACACTTCGACATGCTTTTTCCTCATACTATTTGGCTTTCTGTTGCTTCCTTATTTTACTTGTTTTCAGGCCTTGAAGCAGCAGCAGCAGAGAAACCAGCGCAGACAGGGGGGAATGCCAGCCTCCTCCAGTCCCAGACTGCTTCTGAAAACAATCAAAGATATGACTGACAATATTAGTACAAAAGCTGGTAAGTGGTAACGATTAAATTGTCAAATACAATGTAAAATGTAATTATTAGCTGCACACTGGGCTTGAACAATCTATGAGCACATCCAGCTCGTAGAATGTAGGTGTCAATTTCATTCAGTTTGGATGTTTTGCTAGTGTTGAATGATATTACACCCAGTGATATTGATGCGATTCTTGGTAATTGACCAGTTATTACTGGTTTTCAGAAGTAGACAATAGCAGGCAATGTACCATTATTCAAACATGACTCATGTATTTGGTAGCATCAGTGTGGAAACAGTCAGATCTCTGAAATCTTCTCAACACTCCTCTCCATCTGTCCGAACAGACTTATGCCACCCAGTTGTACCCAGGAAAGTATCACAGAGGGCAAGTCGCCTTAGTGCAGGTAAGTCAGATATCTGCTGAACATCATCAGGTTATAGGGAAATTGTAAGTTATCAAATCCTATGAAAAGACTGTGTTGCCAAACTAGAATAAGATATTATTTTTTGCCCTATATTTCTCATTTGTTGTTTAAAAAAGGAGAAAATGAGGAACACTACAGCATTTTCCATTGCTTAAATTTGGAAGTAGATACTCAATTACACCAACATGTCAGCTGGTACCAGCTGATTGGTATTTATTTATTGCACTGCTGAATCAGTTTTTTTTTTTTTTGCATCTGTTTCCTGTTTTGCATTGCAGGGCAGATTAAACGTACCAAGTGTAAAATAGATGTGGAGACACCAGATTCTATTTTGGTTAACACCAATCTGCGAGCGATCATCAACAAGCATACCTTCTCTGTGCTGCCCCCAGACTGTCAACAGAAGCTGCTTAAACTTCTCCCTGAAGTTGACCGGCAGGTGGCTCTAATATTATACTACTTATGCTTTTTTTGCATTATCTAGCACTAACTGTACCAAGTGTAGTATTACTGCATGTCATTTCTATCAGTCACTGTTTAATACATTGATCTACTTGACAGTATATAGTATAGATGTCTTCAAAAACTGTCATCATGTTCACTGATTTTACAATAGATGTTCAGCTCTCTATCATAGCCAGTATGTGAAGCATAATGCTGATGCAGTGATGCTGATTGTGATGACATTAGTCATAACATTGTGCCTACTGTCTGCAGGCATGCATGGATGGCCTTCTGAAGGTCACTAGTTCTGCCTTAAACAATGAGTTCTTCACATCAGCAGCACAGTCATGGAAGGAGAGACTGGCTGAGGGTCAGTACTTACACCAGATAATTAATTTTACATCCACAGAAATGTATCATTGAGGCTTAGAACAATTATAAAAGTATAAGGTATTTTACTTTTTAAAATTATGTAATATTTCCTTTGCAGGCGAGTTCACTCCTGAGTTGCAGCTACGAATGCGTCAAGAAATTGAGAAGGAAAAGAAAGTTGAGCACTGGAAGGAGGCCTTCTTTGAAAACTATTATGGAGAAAAGTAGGTTCTCTGTTATGATTTACAGTCTTTAATTTCTTAATTCACCAACTTTTTAAATTTTTAATTTTACCAAAATCCAAAAGGACAAACATTTAATCAATTAAATTTAATATCAGATAATTAGAGGAAAGGATTTGTGTAAATTCAGGTCAACTTGGCATGACCAAAAACAAATTACAAATATAGGCAATCTTGTACAACTTTTCTTAAAATTAAATAAATACTCCACCCATGACGTTTTGCTCCTGTGATCTATAAAACTGTGAAAATTCTAAAAAACTAAAATATGTAATATTTCTATGTAGTATTTCTAGTTTTATGTAATTGTCACATTCAAGGTCTATGAACACATAGTTCATTTATAACAGTTTATTTCAAAATTCTGTGCTTTATAAATGTGTTCCTTTTTAAAAAAAAAAAAAAGAAAGCAGTTGATTTATGGATTTACTTCAGGGTCTGCCTTTGAACTTCCTTATTTTTGTCTGCATAGTTCTGGGCTCAGCTATGAGGAATCCAAAGAGCTGACAAAGGCTGATCTGAATCAGAACTCTGCCAGGCCCAAGTCCCCCTCTCATCAGACAAGACCCGCTCCTCAAGCACCAGAAGAAACCAAGGGCACTAAGGACGGTAGCCAGACTGACTCTGCTGCTAAAGACACGAAGCCAACGCAGACGCCGTCACTGGAGCCTCTGAAAGCACAGCCTGCTCAAAAAGAGCCTGTTTCCACTGCAGAGACTGTGAAGACTCGTCGCTCACAGTACATTGAGGATCGGAAGCTGAACACAACAGCACAGTCTGGGCAAATGCCTCCAGTGAGAACACCAGAGTCTAAGAGACAGACTGAACAAGTCACTGCAGATTCACTGCCTGAAAAGGAGCATAAAGAGGATCTGAAGGACGAAAAAAGTGAACTCACTCAGTCGCCTGTGAGGAAGAGCCCTCCACCAAAGGCTGGTTCAGAGTTAAAAGAGGATCAGCTTGTGTCTGTGGTTAAGCCTGTTGAGGCGAGTGAAGAGGTCATCTCTGAGCAGGGTGGACCAACAGAGCCTCTAAAAAGAAAATCTCTCTGTGAGACAGACAGTGAATTGACTCCAGAGAAAAGGCCCCGTATGTCTTCAGTTTCCTCAGTGTCTTCTATCTCCTCTGTGTCTCCTCCGGCATCATCCATATCCAGCCCTTCTACACCAACATCAAACCAGAGGGTTCCACCTCTAAAGGTAGGAAAACATTTCTGAACTTGCATTCACAAAAATTGGACTTGATTCAAATGGGAATCCTCAGACGTAGCAAAATATGTGTCATGATGATTAAAACGCATGTAGAAATTTAGCATAATATTGATCCACAGTATATCTTTAGTATAGTCCAAATTGTTGCTCAGTAAATGCCTAAATTTGGTAATTCCAGTAGGTTTCATAGCTATGAGGAGGCAATAATGTGATACAGGTTGTGCCAGTGTTAGTCATTTATATAGACACTTCTGTATCCAGAAATAATTTCCCAACATCTCTTTTGTTACACTTGGCAGATCCCAGTGTCAAGAATTCTTCCTGTTCCTGTGTCACCAAGCCAGGTCTCTCCCAGGACTCCCCTCCCTGTCCCGCTTAGCAGCCCGGGCCGTACTGGTGCTCGTACTTTGGCTGACATCAAAGCCAAAGCTCAACAAGCCCGAGCGCAGCGAGTAGCAGCAGCCGCTGTATCATCTATATCTAAGGGTGCGGTGCCCGGGCCAGGGCCAGGAGGAGGCAGTGGTGACCAGATACAACCATCACCCAGCCCCAGTCCAACATCCCCACAGGCATTGACCAGGCTACCAACCAGCAGCAGCAGCAGTCAGAGCAGTACACCTCCTTCTCGTCCGCCAGACTTCTTTGATGAGTTTAACCCAAACTGTTCTTTAACTTCTTACTCAAGCAAGCCTGATGACCTGCAGAAAGGTAATTCTGCTGGTACAGTCAGTGCAGGACACCATAGCATTCTAAAGAGTGCAAACTCATCAGCACAGTTTTTATCCGTGCATGCTCTGAAGGGACAGCAGGAAAACCCGTCTCCTGCTGGGTCATTGCCCAGGACCAGTTCCTGCATCCCTGCAAACAACCCACTGGTCACTCAGCTTCTACAGGGCAAAGAGGTCCCCTTAGAGCAGATCCTCCCAAAACCGCTATCTAAGGTGGAAGTAAAGATGTCAAATTGTCCCTCTGGTAGTAAGGGGAAGATATTGAACTCTCTTGAGCACAGGGCTAGTCAGCAGACATCCTATCAGTATCCTACCAATACAGCAGGACGAACTGGATTTTTCTCCGAATACACAAGACATCACAGGGAACCTCCTGATAAGGAGACTCAGGAGCAGATCCTACAGGCACTGATACAGAGGAAAATCCAGCAGAGCCAGCCTTATGGAGGTTTGGCACCTCAGCACTCTCAGTACAGTGCCCATCAACTGGTGCATGCACAGGAACATCAGGATAAATCCAGGATTTCTGTAGGCTTTTTGGGTCGTAAGAGGATCCCCAGGCCTGCCATGACAGGACATTACCTGCTCAATGTGTCCACATATGGCCGAGGACCAGAGAGTAAAAGACTGCACCAGTCTGCCATTCCAAACACATCTGTGTCAAATTTAAAAAGAGAAAGCACAGAAGGAGAGGAAGCGGCTAAGGAAGAGAAGCCAGCAAGACAAGTTTTCTCTCCTGTTTCCGGGGTTAAAACAGAGCAGCTGGGATACTCCATAACCAAGTCTGATGAAGCGGCGAGCTTTCAGCTTTGCTCCAATGTTAAAACTGAGCCCGAATCAGAGGAGAGTGCAGCTGCTCCTAATAACAGCACCACTGCAACAGCCAAAGACACCAGCTCTTTTTCTCAGTCTCACCGAAGGCACCTCGAACTCTGCAATAGTAATCAAGGAAATCCTGAGCCATATTTCACACAAGTGGACCCAAGTCACCAGCGGCTGTCTGCCTTTCAAATCCAGAGAACACTCGATAATCAGGAACCCGTGGTAGCATCATGCTATGGTGGGACTATCAGCATGTCTGTACCTCACGCTTTGAACCACGCCACTGCAGGAACCGGCTCTTCCACATCCTCAACACAGGCTGAGAGCAGCGGCGTTCATGGCAGCGTCATGTCTTTCTCAGTGACTGTCACTACCATACCTGCTGGTCACTCATTAGATCACAGCAACCAGGGCGAACCGTCACCCGACCAGTCATTCATAGAGGGCTCCAACATGGAAGACGTCCAGTCTAAGTGCTACTGCCGACTGAAGGCGATGATCATGTGCAAAGGGTGTGGAGCCTTTTGCCACGATGACTGCATTGGCCCCTCAAAACTGTGCGTGTCATGTTTAGTGGTACGATGATTTGAAAGGAATACTATATAAAGGAAATTGTGGTTTGAATTGTCTTGAATCAAGACAAAGCAGAAACAGGTTGTACGGAAATGGGTGAAGCATTTTAGTCATACTCCAGACAGAACAATCAGCATGTCACTGCTGTTAGAAAGGCAAGGATCTACACTGGATGGTCTTTTGATTCACAACATCTAAGAGAAGTTGTTTTGTGCAATTCTTTGGTAGAAATGTCAAATTGGTTTTCAGTCGGATCAGTAGTCTGTCAGATGTGTGACTAATATACAATCTGGCAATGTTTGCACTCTGCTAGGATTAGTGTGGTATATTTTTTTAAATATCTAATGTGTATATATATGTGTGTCTGTAGTTTTAAAAAAAAAAAAAAGAGGGAAAAAATGAACATTGCTATTTTTGTAGAACATAATGACTGTTTTGTTTTAGACTGACACTTTTTATTATTGGGCCTAATCAGTTATGGTTTAAAGGCAAAAAAGGGCGCTAATGATAATCATTGGTTGTAGAGTACCTCCTATTTGGCATTTATGCTTGCATGGCAGGGAAGCGCTATTAGCAACTATTTTAGATAACAACTGTACATTTATTACCAAACACACTCAGATTTAAGATGGAAAGAACATGTATAGTTTTAGAAAGAGAATATAAAAAGAATTTTAAATTATACTTTATAAAAATCAACTTGTGAGGAATGCACATCACATTGTTTTTTTGACTTAAAGGTTACAGGATGAAGCACTTGAAAAAACTACCTGGAGATAAGGTAGTAACTGTGTACAGCACTTAAATTCACACAGGGAGAAGAAGAATCATTTATATATTAAAAAATGACTGTATGTAAAATTGGATCTTTTCCATTCCAGGTGAAGGTCTCTAAGTGGCTCTATGTGAGTCACTTCCTAATGTCTGAACCTGCATTTTTTCCACAAAGGCTAGCTTGAAGTGGGTTTTCTCACACTGTATATGTGTACAAATAGATCAAATGAAAAACAGTAAAAAAACACTCAAGACAAGGGGAGAAAATTTAGATTTTTTTTTCATTGTATATATATGCTCATTCACAATATATGCCTAGATGTAGAGATTGATTTTATTGTATTCATGCAGCACACCATGCTTAAGCACATCCAGTCGTTCATTTCAAAAGAATTTTTTACTGTGCAAAGAAAATAGAGAACAGTAAATTATGCTAAAACGCTAAATGCTTTATCATGTACTGATTCAGCCTAGCATTCTCCAGTTTTCCAAAATGATGTGGAGGTACAACATGACACCAATTAACAAGCAGGTATAACACTTCACTTTAGAATGGTCCTTTTCCAGATTACTAAGGGAATGCTTCATATTTGTGGTATCAAGTATTGTAAGCACACAATAATACTGTATCATGTTTATATAATGTACAATAATATAATGCACTTGGATCAACCAGCACATTTGTGCTGTGTACACTGTGTTACAACCTTGTAAGTGCATTGTGATGATGGTTAACACAATATTAATGCTTACTTTACCACTTAATGTGCAAAAAAGTCAGTGTGAAGTGTTACATCAGCGGGTTTTAGGTGTTGACTGCAAATAAGGACACATCTTTTAGATTTTGAGTCTCCTGGAGGCACAACATAGGCCTATTTTATAGCAATTATTTCCAAGGTAATATGCCAAAGTCACCTTAATAAAACTAAATAATCAGAACTTGTTTTTAATGTTTGACTAGTTAATCAAAGTAATATATTTTAATTAATATATTTTTAATATAAAAAAATCTATTTGCTAATTGTAATTTTTGACAAATCAACAGGGTATTTACTGTAATAATATATTGGCTGTCTGCTTTGCCTGTAATTTGTTTAGACTGGACAGACCATACAGAGAATAACTTGACTTTTGTAATTCGAATTGCCCGGGTATCTAATAATCTGTATGGCCCAAGTTTTTGAATGGATCCATCGGTTTATATTTTTCCATAGAGAGGTTATCTGATGTGTGTATTCTTGTAGCTGTCTGCATTTGTATCATTACCTTTTGAAAGCATAAAGTTGTTTTTAAAGCACAATTTTTAGGTCAGTGGCTTAATCCAAGTCATTTTTAGACGTGTTTGTTATTAAATGGGGGGTTGTGTCTTGTGGAAAATTGGTCTTAGGACTAGAATCTGGAGATTGTTTCCACATAATTAGTATATTAATTTCACTGAACTGGGTTACCAGTATTTGATTCTGTTAACACTGTTAATTTAGCCCCTATACATATTTCTTTGAATGTGATGTTGGGCTGTTATATTTACTGGTGTAGATTTGGGGACTCAATTGCTGCAAAAAGAAATTAACAAAAATATTAAATCACAGCCCAAAGGGCAACCGAGGAGTGAAACATGAAATGGGCAACAGTCCCCGCCCGTGACTGAAGTTACCTGTTCAGTATGTGCATTTAAATTTGGCTGTGGGAAAGAAAGTGTCACTGGGTATCACCAACTTTTTTAAATGTCACGTTTGTCATAAGGTGATTTTGTTTAATATTGTATGTCTATCTTTTTGTTTCCATTTAAACTCCAGGTGAATGTAATATAGTAATCAGCACTTGTAAACAAAGTGTATTTTATCAAAAAGTATAGACTATTATGAATAAATAAAAAAAAAGAAGAGTGTTTTTTGTTTGTTTTTTACTTGTGCATTAAATTCTATTCACTATCCACTTCAGGGTTATCTCAGATTGGGTTTGAAATTCAAAAGCAGAAATCCTGATTTACAAATGTGGTGCAGAGTGTGAGAAAACAGTGTTTAGTACACAGGCAGGACTAGTTTAAAGGTCTTCTAACCCTTTTGGGGGTTAAAAACACGTCCCTGGCATCTCCAGAATGTGCCTGTAAATTTTCTTGCTGAAAAAGAGATAGTGTAGATCCTTGTTCCTGCCCTGGCTGAAATTTTACACTCAGAGTCTTTCTCTGGAAAAGCTGATTTTGAGCTGTGCTCCCCTCTCCTCTCCTCTCTACTGATGCAGGGAGACTCCAACGTGGGGTTACGTTGAAGTCATTAAGACACGGCACAGATTTTGTCTAAAAACTGTTAAGAACACAGAAAACGATCAACTGTGATCCATAACTGCTGTAAGAAAACAGCCGAATTCCAACAGAACATACTGTTTACCTTATAAATAGTACTATACTGTAGGAAACAATGCATTCAGTCAGTATTTTACTGTTTATCTACATGACAACCATTTACAGTGTGTGGTATCTGCCTCAACCAACTATGACCTTCCACCAGATCGACCTGGAGGAAAATCCAGTCTGGACCTTCTGGGGCAGGTCTCTAGGTGGCTCTATGTGAGTCACTTCCTAATGTCTGAACCTGCATTTTTTCCACAAAGGCTAGCTTGAAGTGGATTTTCTCTCACTGTATATGTGTACAAATAGATCAATGGCAAAAGAGTAAAAAACACTCAAGACAAGGGGAGAAAATTTTGATTTTTTTTCATTGTATATATATGCTCCTTCACAATATATGCCTAGATGTAGAGATTGATTCTATTGATTTCTATTAAACAGGAAATGTAAAAAAAGAATTAAAGAAGATTCACTTGGTGGATGTCTAGATACACCCAACTCATATAAATGTATAAAAATTACTTTACATAATAGCGGACCTTTAATATGTGATTTAGGAAGTGAAACTCATTTTTCCCCAAAGACAATTTTAGGGCAATCAGCAGTAGAAAAGTTTAATAATAATCTTCATTCTTGCAAAAAGTTGAAAATCACAAGCCTGTGTACATTACATGGGACAGACTGACGAGTCTTGGACAATTTTGACTAAATGCAGCAACTGATGCTGTGATTTGTTACCAACTGCAACTTAAACATATAAAGCATTTAATGATCAAGCTCCTTCATATCTGAAAGACCTCACAGTAACATATCATCCCAGCAGAACACTTTGCTCTGAGACTGCAGGTCTATTTCTGGTTCCCAGAGTTTCCAAATGTAGAATGGGAGGCAGAGCCTTTAGCTATCAAGCTCCTCTCCTGTGGAACCAGCTCCCAGTCCAGGCTCAGAAAGCCTCTCTACTTTTAAGACTAGGCTTAAAACTTTCCCTTTTGATAAAGCTTATAGCTAGAGCTGGTTTAGGTGACTCTATCTATTAGCTGTATATTCCCACCGTTCAGTTGCTGGCCCATCCAACCTGCCAAGTGTTTTGTTATTGCTTGTTGTTGTTATTGTTTTATGACTTGTTGTTCTTTTCTCTCTTTCTTTCCACTCACCCCAACCAGTCGAGGCAGATAGCCGCCCACCCTGAGCATGGTTCTTCCGTTGAAGGGAATTTTACCTCTCCACTGTCACCTGGTGCTTGCTCGACGAGGGTTTGTTTGGTTTTCTATATAATTTAGTTTGTTTATTGTTAAATTCTGTAAAATCTTAAACCTTAACATTGCGAAGTGCCCTGAGATTACCTTTGTCGTGGCGCTACATAAATAAAATGAATCGCAGACTGAATCTAACATTTGCTACACTTTCTGAAGCTCCGACCATCTTTATGAAATTGCAACAAGCATGCCCCTTTAAACTAAATCTGTTCCCCGTTTCATCTCCAGTCTACTGTGTTTAGCATCATAATTCAACGTATGAGCAACAATAGTAGTAGTGCGCCTTTAACCAGCGTGCGTGCGCACATGCGTAAAATATATAGTAGGTGGCCGCGCATGGCATCTCCGAGCCTGCTTGCGCTCTGCTTTGCCGTCCTCTGCCGCTGGGTCGCTGATGATGCCGAGCGGAGCGTGGCGCTCGTATATTTCTGTGTGCGGCTACAACCGCAGTTCACAAGACTGAAGTCGAATGAAACAGAAGAGGAGCCTGAAATATGCTGTTGGATGGCCGGAGCCGCTCCTCGTCACTCGGACAGCTGTAACGTCGGCGGACAGACGCGTGGATTCATCAAAGGTGAGAGTGCGGCTGTGAATCACGGAGGAAATATCCTCCTTATTCACCCTGGACCACTTATCCTCCCCATCTGATGCTGCTGCTGCTGCTGCTGCTGCCGATGATGATGATGATGCTCTAAACGCAACCTGCGTGATTTTCCTCCGGTAAAGGCCAGTTCCCTGCTGTGGTCCTTATTCAGTTGTGGAGACCCCGGTGAAAATTGAAAAGATGCAGGATTTTCATTGTTTCTTATAGAAAAAAAAAATGATGGGCATCACGACACACATCTCCCATTGCGGAAATAAGGTAAAAAGGCTGTTAAATCAGCAATATGGCTGCGTTGGAGCTCTGCCGTGGCTTCAGATGAGGATTTTAAGTGTTGCAGGATTGTTCACTGTGAGAATTGAGGCTTGTAGAAACGCAGAAGTGAATGATATCAGCAGTAGAGAGATACTGCAGTAACCGAGTCCTTATACTGACTCGCGTCAAAGGATGTTGTCATTACCTCGAAGCTGAAGGTGCGGTTACAGTAAAATGCACCTTCACAGGCCTATAATCATTACTATCAAGTCTTACTGCATAAAAAAAGCAGCCCCCATAACTATCATGAGCCTGGTATTTATGTGCAACTGAATGAATGCAATTGAGAGAAAATCCCATTGATTCAGCCATTTACCACACTGATTCTGCTCTGTGTCATCTGTGGATTTATTTTGTCTATGAATTATTAAGAACTTGCGCCTTTTCCTTTATCTTATGTAAAATAATAAACCTATGTATTATTTGCTGTAAAGCACTGATCACAGCTTCTCTGCACACTGACAACCAAAGCAAGGCCTGAGTTGCCTACTCATGAAATTCTGCAGATACTTCATAGGCTGAATATTTACTGTGAAGCTTTGAATTACTTTTGCTCATGTGTCTACATATCCCCAAATTGCATTAGCCCTTTTTGACTAACCATTTTCAAAAATAACCAATTACAATTTTGTTGCCCTGTTAAGTACTCATTTATAACTAGGCAGCCGAATACAGAGCATTTAAAATTGCTATTGGATTTAGCGCAAAATGGTTGTGCTGTCTTAAAATGCAGCCATCTGGTGGTCTTGAAATCAGGGCTTATAATTAGATCTGAAATGATGAGTAGATTAACCCATTAGTTGATCCACACACACCCCACTCAAGCCAAGTCAGAAGTATAAAGCTAATTTCTGAGAAGAAGCGTACTTGATGACAAACAAAGAGTAGAAACCATCCATAAAGGTACCAGGACCTTAGATTTTTTGCTTACATTCTGCTGGTCTGCTGATTCCCACTGCCCCAAAAGCAGCATGGGAACACGAATGTGATCTGAACATGTTTCGGGTGCTTGGTCTGAGGCTGTCTGGGCCACTGGACCATCACTCACTGTCCAGCCGTAATGTGCTCCGTGTCCCATCACTAAGTGATTCCTTTGCAGCTCAGCCTGTGTCATTAGCCCACAGGATGCAGTCACTGTTGAGCGGGATGTCATGGAGAATTATCATTTGCACAGACACGAGGCACTGGAGTGTTCCCCAGGCAGCTCACCAATATCTCTACAGGAGGAGAGAAGAGGGGAACAAAAGCACAAATTGAGAGTTAATTAAGTACTTGAAGGAGGGAGAGAGGGGAAGTGTTAATTACTTATTTAAAAGTCATCTACATATTGTCAACTAGCAGCAGCTTATCTCTCACAGTAATGGCAACTTAAAATCTAAAAACATCCTCACTAAATCTTTCAATTTGGCTTCACAGGGTCGACGTTTAGGGCTTCACTGTGTTTGACATTCAGACAGAGGCAGGTAAGTACGCTCAGAAACCTTTATAAAATCAGACACACTATGTTACAGGACACGGTTTACATGTACAATCCACCACAGGTGTATAGCATTAAAGTATTAATACCCAATATCTTAATTTCATAAGAATGTGGGGTAATATAATACTTAAAGCATTACTATACATATCTGTCTAAAATGAAAAAATGTCCCACTGTTTGAGAAGGACATATACCAGCGTATTAACAGAACAGTAGACTATGGGAATGAATGAAAGTAGTGAAAACTCTATTGTTTCAAAGGGAACTTATCTTCTATGAGTATGAAAAAACAAAGAATCCCGTTTGAAATAGCACAGTAGACTCAACACTGGAGTTGAGTCAGGCGTCATTACACAAGTTGTATGTGAATAAAATGAATTTGTTTTTCATAGACAGCAGCATTATGGACATTTGAATCCTTTTATTAATACAAATAGTCATCACACTTTTTAGCGTTTTTAAGTCTTGGCATTGGGGAAAACTACTTACTTTCTTTTTATGGTTATATTTGCATAAATACTTTATATTTGCATAAATATAACACCTATCATATAATCCCTTTGTAACACCACGCTTGTTTTTACATTTTTTTTATTTTTATACTATGTGTTAATTGTTTGCTATTGGGGTTGTTCAAGTCTTTGTGGTAAAGAAAGCCAAACTAAGCTGTTGGTAGCTTAATTTATATTTAACCTACAGATATGCAACTGATATCAGTCTTTTTATCTAACTATCAACAAGTGAGCACATTTCCCAGAGCTGCTGCTTGAATAAAAGTCACAGATTTGTCACAGCTGCCACCGAACACCTTAGACTGGTAGGAGATTTTCATGCCACATCATACACTGTTTAACTGTGACAGGATACAGTAAGAGTAACATAAACTATGTGCTTTTTATTTCTATAACTGGTTTCAGTATCTGTTAAAAAGTGAAGTGAAGCTATACCATTTATACTGTATATCTGACCAAGTAAATAGGTAGTGACTAACAGTATTACTGTTACTGTACATCATTGTTGATGTTGTCTTAGATCCTCCATAATTTGAAAATTAGGGAAATGCTTCTCTTTGTTTTGTCAGATAAGATTCTTATTGCCTTAAAAACTGCATAATATCTGAATGATTTTGGACAATGAAGCTGTCAGTTGCTTTTATAACCATGCGGCTTTCTGAACAGTAATCACTGCATGGTCTGCTGTTTGATGTGCCACAGAATGATCGAGGAAGGCAGTAAACGGGGCAAGGCCATGGTGGAGAAGAGACAGCTCTTCATGGAAATGAGTGAGTGGAGTCGACTGAGAGAAATCTCTTTTCACTATTCACTGTCAGCACTGGCTCATGCGCATGGCTCTAAGTTGCACAGGAGATGCGTGGTCCCTAACACATACAGTGTAATTCCTCCCACACAAAGAGGGTGATAGTGTTTAAATGTACCTCCAGGAAGCCTTGTTGTGTTTGTAAGAAGTTTAATTTTATTTCATTAAGGTGAACAAAGCCTTCTGTGAGAAATTAGCTTTTTACGCTTTTGTTTTGTAGGAGCGCAAAACTTTGATGTTATCAGACTGTCGACTTATAGGACTGCCTGCAAACTCCGCTTTGTGCAAAAGAGATGCAACCGTAAGAGAATTTAAAATTTTTTATTTTTTGCAGTGATAATTTACAGTTTAACCAAAAAACCTTCCAACATACTGTATGTACAGACATAACTGATCGCAGTGTTGCTTTGTTTGCCCTCACAGTCCATCTGGTGGATGTCTGGAACATGATTGAAGCCTTTCGTGACAATGGGCTCAACACACTGGACCACAATGCTGAGATCAATGTATCACGGCTGGAGACTATCCTGTCTTCCATCTACTACCAGCTCAACAAGCGGCTGCCTACCACCCACCAGATCAATGTGGAACAGTCCATAGGGCTTCTGCTCAACTTTATGGTCGCCACCTATGACAGGTATGAGGCAAAAAATCGGTGCAGAGGAGCTTTACACACTGTATGCAGTTGTCACTAGAATTATGTGGTTTGGATAACATTGCTGCAAACACCACTACAAAGCAACACAGTTCTGAGGATTACCAGCAGAAGCTACTATAAGTTTACAATAGATCTACTAAACTTAACATTTAAGGCCAGTGGTCATTTTTTTATCTTGCCATTCATTAAAGTAAAATGTTTTCCTTGCTTTTTCATCCTGATAAATATCTTACTACCACAAACCGAACCCCACATTTAATGTGTGTCATATTGAATCCGCAAGCAGAGAATGGGGAACCAAATGCAGACAGGCAAGTGTGAGGAAAACAGTGGACTACTGAAAGATTCAGGAAAAAACGTAAAAACTAAATTTGGAGAATCAGGACAAGCAGGGGCTGGAACCGGGCTGACAGGCAAATCAAAAACAGACAAACTTGGTGGTTCAGACAGAGGCAGAGTCTATTAAGGAGATCAGGAAATCCAAACAAACCTATCACCAATCAGGTAAAAGTATGGCTGTCAAACAAAACAGGAACTAGGTAACAGCAGGACAAAGGGAGGGAGACAGTGACATCTGCTGGCTGGAGGGGACATGACAGAAGGCAGAGAAATGGACCAACGACTAAAATGAGACGTTTTACCGCTGGAGCTTTATTTGGTCTGACATAACAAGTTGCTTATACTGTCTTAGTTCGTAAATGTTATTGTCTTGTAAAGTGATCTGTCTGTTCTCTTAAAAACTTGCAATGTCTCGATTTCCACATTTTTACACTAACATTATTGTTAATTATCTTGCTGCTATTTACTCTATTGAGAACAAATCCTTTTAAGTGTTAGCTTATTCATAGTTGGATCGTTTCCATGGCACATCAACCAAAGTGATACCAGACTATTATCATGTTTTATACATGTTTAAGTAGATAATTTGCCTTTGAGTCCAAAGAGATGGTTAACCAAATATTTATGTATTTTGTCAAGCAAGCTTGCAACAAACAAACAACAGCTTTGGTTGCATAGTATTTTAACATTTTTCATTGTCTTATAGAAGAGTAAATTCACGGTTGATTATACAAAACTAGATATTTTAAGGTCAACTTGGAAATTGTGATTTCTTGCTACTTTCTGAAATGAATGACAGAACAACGACCATACTCTGAATAAAGTAACAATCACAGAACATGATCTATTTTAAGAAGAACCAAATTGTTTTTTTATTTGTAGGAAATGATCTAGAAAATTGTTAGGAAATTACAGACCTGAAAAAACAAACAGCATTATCATTTTGTTTCACAAATTAAAAGCATAAACACTGTCTCCTCCACACTGCCAGGAATGAAGTTTAGGTTTAGGTTCATCTCTAGCAGTGTGTAAACAAGATCTGTATCAGCTGAAGTATCCCTGGTGATGTTTTACTAGATATCTACTCTGTGCTCAAGGCTCCAGACATTGTGCATCCTGAAGTACACAGAGGTGTATTATTGACTGTAAAGCTCATGCTCATTATTGTACCTTGTATGCTCAAATTGATTGTCTGCTCATCCTGCCCATTCATGGTGCATTCATTTGGTTTAGTTTTATCTGTAGGCTGCTGTTTCTGTCCTGCTCCGTTATTATTCCTGCCGACTTATCTCTGGAAAACTTTGAGGAAATGACTGTCTGCAATCACAGGAAGTGGTTTCACTATCTGTCCCTGAGGTCCAAACCGAATTAGGCAGAAGGGCTTTCATACTGTACTCAGTTACCTCTGCTCGGAAGCGAGAGCTAAATGAATCTAAAATCAAATTGATTGTGAAAGTGATTGGTACTGAGACAGACTAATAATGACATGTATATACCATGTGACTACCACTTGTTCCTAATTGATGCACTTAAAATATATATATTAATGTCTAAATATGACAAATCTACACCACATTTGATTGCCACCAAACCTTTAAGAATGAGTGGTCATATGTTTTTCTGTGCAAATACTAAATTATGCTTTATTAAAGCAAGCAGCATCACATTAGTTATAGGTGAATATCATCTGCCAAGAGCAGTGACCGTGTCAGACAATTGTAAAGCTACTGCAGCAAAAACTGAGATTTGTGCAACTTTTTCTAATACCAAGAAAATGCAATTTTCTTTTTTTTAAATCACATGATCTCACCTTAATGTACTAATGCAGAATCACGTGTTTTGTCCTTGCAGTGAAAGCCATGGGAAGTTGACGGTTTTCTCAATGAAAGCGATGCTGGCAACAATGTGTGGAGGGAAAATTGTGGATAAACTACGTTGTGAGTTTTATTTGATTTCTCACGTAAGAATACATAGATGTAAACTTGATGCATTTTCATGTCCTGGTTGGCTGCATGTACTCTATATCTAGTGTCCTGGACAATTTAATTTTTTGTGTAGTTGCTCAAATCAAACTCATAGGGGCACTGTTGGAATATAAATACAAGCATCATTTTCTTTCCATGTGTTACCTCAGCAGAATGTGTGGACTGTGAATAAATAATTTATGTTCACAGAAATGTCAGACGTCTGTTTGCGTTCAGTCTAACAAGTCATATTTGCTGTCTTGCAGATATTTTCTCACAGATCTCAGACTCAAGTGGAGTCATGGTGTTCGCTAAGTTTGACCAATTTCTTCGGGAGGTGCTGAAACTCCCCACAGCCGTGTTTGAGGGCCCCTCATTTGGCTACACAGAGCACTCAGTGCGGACGTGCTTCCCACAGCAGGTAGGGACCACCCAACTTCTTGTTTTTTCAGTTACATCTAATAATGTGCACTTGTGATTTTATATAAATACTTGTGTTTGTATCTAGAAGAAGATCATGCTGAACACATTTTTGGATGTGCTGATGGCAGATCCACCTCCTCAGTGTCTCATATGGCTACCACTCATGCACCGACTTGCTAATGTTGAAAATGGTAAGACGTGTTTATGTTGAAAGTGCAACATTTACAGATTCATGTTCTTCATTTTATATTAAATTTGAACCTGGAATAGCCGATCTAACTTAAACAAAACAGATATTATGATTTGTTTTAAATGTGTATAATGGTAATTGGGAAAAAAATAAACACACATACAGGATTGTAGATTGATGTGAGGGTGATAGTTATTGTTCCAATAAACTACTAGTATTAGCATCCACAGGTCATGATAGCCAAGAAAGTAACGGTAGTACAAAAGTAAATGTTACAAAAAGATTTGACAACTTCAGGACCATATGAAAAACCGTTTAATATAATATAATAATCTTATTACAAGTTAAACACAGTCAGAAAATAATGTGTAGTGGTGTTGTTACAGCAGAACCTTATTACCTTTTAGCTGTGGGCAGTGGTAAATAAAGTTTTCTGATCACTTAATTAAACACAACAATGTAAAAATAAAAAAGTCAAGCATCCAAAAACCTACAGGTAGTAAAACATATACTCCAAGTAGCTGGGCAAAGCGGAATTAGTTTTTATCTACTTAAGATATAGTTAGGTAGTTTAGTCCTGGGGGTATCAAATAAATATATTTTGAAGTAAAATGTCAATTATTTTCCCGGAGAAAGTGTATGAAGGAAAAACTGGATGTAGTCAAATAAGCAGTACTATTCTTGGGTAAATCTACTCAGTTGCTTTCCACTACTGGCCACACAGTAGGGTTATGTCACATAAAAAACTGTATTCATAAATAAAATTTTTGTGAGTAACTCTGGAGGCTAAGTTGACATGTCACTGTTGACAGAAACCTGTGTCTTTGCTCTGGTTTTTCCCCCTCTTAGTCTTCCATCCGGTGGAATGTTCTTATTGCCGGAGTGAGAGCATGATGGGTTTCCGGTATCGGTGCCAACAGTGCCATGGCTACCAGCTTTGTCAGAGCTGCTTTTGGCGCGGCCATGCCAATGGTCCCCATAGTAACCAGCACCAGATGAAAGAGCACTCATCTTGGGTAAGGAAACACCCGTGATCACTCTACTATTATGTTGTGCTCTCACTTCCCTGAACAATTCCAGAGTCAATATCTCTGAGTATGTGGAATGATTTTACAGTGTAGCAGTCTCCATACACTTCCTGTGCTCTCAAAACAGTCCAAGAGGGATTTAATTGGATTTTAGTCATTTAGAGAAATGAAATTGCATTGGCTGAATTTGTTGTGTTGCTGCATCCCCCCAAAGCTTTATCATTATGTTATAAATTGAAACACAGGAAGTAATAGGCAATAGACCCAAATCCAATTCCAATCCTGCTTGTTTTTTACACAGAGAAGAATGAGATTTCATTTCGCCTCAGGACTTGAATGACACGCCTGAAAGCATGAAGCACATAACATTGTCTGAAATATGAACAGCATTTATGAGATCTATCATAACAGCTAGAGTGAATTTGCTCTGGATATTTTTGTGTCTAATTGGTGTAAATTGTATGTGTTTTAAGCACATGTGTGACACTGTTCACCATATGCCATTTACTTGCTTTACTTACATCCATTCTGTGACAGGAAATATGATTGCTCTTTCAGTTCGTTGCTGCTCCTATTTGTTAGAAAGTGCATTCTAGGAAAGATAATTTTATTTATACTGCACACTTTACTAGAGGTAAGTTCACAGTGCTGTATATTAAATTTCATACAACAGTATAGAAAGTTTGAAATAAACTTTGTTTGAGTTATGAGTGTTTGCTGGAAACATGTTATCAATCACCATTTTTCAATAAGATTTCTTAGAATGACTGATCAGACATAGACATATACAGGGCAGTACACAGTGAAACGAAACGTTTGCCCAGGACCAAGATGCTACATCAGACAACATAAATTAAATTGAAAAAATTACACATGCTCTAAAACTAAAAAACTTAAATACACAAAGTGCACATGTGCAACATGTAGTGTTATTTAGACTGATTTATGATTTTTATTTTTTCAGAATCCTGACAACAGAATCCTGAACAAAACATTATTTGTTGCTTGTTTTACTTACTGCAAGTATTTCATGTTTTTTCCCAGATAATGGCACGTGGCTTATTATGCTGTTTTAATTAAGGAATTCTGTCTTACCTCAAATTAATTCATGGGTCTTACTTTTATGTAACATGACAAAAACACTTTTTCATCTTTCAAGAACGAAATGGCAGTCATCACATTTGAGACAGTACTGAAATTGTTAAAGTCACTGAATACAGCTGTCATAAGCTGTAACACTCATTTGTCCCACACATCCCATGTGCCATGAATGCAGCAAACAACCAAAGAACATTGCAGAATCAGGTTTGTAGGGCAGTTTGGATTACAGCAGCCAGCAACGCTGCCCACGAAGTCGCAGACACAAGCCCTTTCTGAGTTTTCCACAAACTGCTGCTGGTCCACACTTTTGACACAATAAATAAACCATTGCCCTAGTTATGTAAATTAATTCTGAAGCAGCTTAAAATGGTTTCTGCTACTCCAACAACATGGCAGTGGAAACAACAGACAAGGTGACAATATATTTTTTCTTGCCTTCCTCACAGAAGTCTCCGGCCAAAAAGCTGAGCCATGCAATCAGTAAATCTCTAGGTTGTGTCCCCATCGGAGAGCCACCACATCCCGTGTTCCCCGAGCAGGCAGAAAGACCACAGGAGCTCACTCACACTGTGTAAGTCCCACTTCCAAAGCATTTGTATTCGCTACGTGTGTCATTAATGAGGGAAACGAACCTGATTCATTGATTATTAACACTGCATGTGCTCACAATTTATAGCCTGTTCTTGTCATGTAGCTGTCTCCATCGTTTCCATTTTGCTGTCTCAGCATGACTGAGTGCCATCTCCTTCAAATGTCAAACCTCCTATTATTTACTGATGTGGGAATGTTGATATACTACCCAGTTTCAGTGGCTACTGCAGTTAACAGCACAGTCATACTCATCAGTCTGTTGGCAATGAACCAGGGATGTTGGTATAAATCTCGCACACCAGGCTTTGAGGCGCCTGGAAGTCATTACAGGAAATGCATTATATCCTGCTGCTGTCTTAAACCCTGCACACTCATTTACATTTCACCTGAAAAATAGTTCAATTTCCATAATCAATTTCACCGGTGAGATACATCCACAGTAGTCCACATTGCTAAGGTCACTTCATATTTATCTCATCATAGTTTAACTGAAGTCTGTCACTTTGGGCCTCCGCTTTGGGTCAGGACACAATCTAATAGTGTTTAATATAAAAAAAACTTCATGATTTTGCATGTTAATGGCGTTATAGGATCACAAAAAATCACTCAAATTCCTCATTTTAGCTCTCACCATATATTATGGCACATTTTATAACAAAATTCTGATTTACATTCCAGTCACGAACGTAAATCTAAGATGTCTGTATTGGCTTTTGCTGCTGGCAAGCGTTGGTGAGAAATCGAAGTGAGCTTCATCACACCAGATAATCTAGCTCTGTGAATGCCAAGAGAAATAGACACAATGTAAATACATCAGTATGATTTCCTGTTGTACTTCAGTTCTCACATCCAGGCTCTGCCCACTGGCAGGAGAATGCGTCTGCATTGTGCCCAAACTTATGCAGTGAACATGTTTGTATTTGCATAAATTCACAATTTATCACCATGTTGAGAGGCAACAGTCAACCCAGACATTTTCCTCCATCTGAGAGAGGCGATTGGATTAGCCTGTGTGGTATAAGCTGTGTAGCATGAAATTACATCACAAGAGTAGATTAATATTGATCAAAATACAATTTGTGGCTGTGGTGTTGATTATTTAAGATGGTGAAGGTCCCGGGAATAGCGAGTTCTGTCCATTTCAGGGTTTTGGTTATACTACAGTAGCATTTGTAGCACCAAGGCCTAATCCTTTTTCTCAGAATGATGTTTCTATGAACTGAACTGAAAAATAATAGTATAATGGTCATTTTCTCTGGTGGAAAATTTGTGTATTTTGATGAGTATATTTTCTCAAGTACTGTGCATTAGTACAATATTGGTGTACTTGTAATTGATTGACCTAAGAGTCTGCAACTCTGACAATCTGAATTATAATGCATTTAAAAAAATTGCATTATAATTGTTTAGTTTGGTTTTCTTGTTATGTATCTGTCTATTATCTGTCATCAGCACCACCAAAAGCAGTCTACTTTTCTGATTGTTTCATTTAAATAACTCTCAGCCATATAAGTAGGTAATTTTATTTGACAGAAAAGTTAAGATTACAGAAGTGTCAAAAAAGATTTAACCTCTACTTGAAATTTGCAGCTGTATTGACAGTCAATAATAATAATAATGTCATACATAAAGAAATTTCTCTCACTAGGGGCCATTTTTCTGCAGAAAAAAAGAACTTCAATTTCAACTTGTGACTTTTAAAGTACATTACTTATTTGAACTTATTATTGTAGCTGTTGTGCTGGTATTTCCACTAAAGCAAAATATCTCTTATTTCTACTACAACTGGTCATTTGACACAAATTTATATTTTTTGGATAGAGATTCCTGGAAATTCTTGCTTTTACGTTCTCCTTTAATACTTTACTGGACAAAGTGCATTCTCCTGTTCTCACAAATGACATTTCAGCTTTTAGAAAACACTGTGTGCATATTTACTGACTTTTAGGATAATGTGACTGACCCTTAAGACTTTTTTGTACGTCCCCCTTCTACTATGTCTGATGCAGGGAAGATTTGTACTAAACGTCCGTGTTAATGGAGAAAAGACTATTTTTAGCTTTGAGAAGGATTCATGTTTTCATTTGTGGGTGATGATGATAAGTAGCACCTGTCACCAACTGTGCCATAAAAAGATGATTTAAACCTGACAACATTTCAGAATATGTATTCATCAGTGATAACCATTCTCAATATTTGGCTCAGATTTACTGCTTCCATATTTAACTGTACATATCTTGAAAATGACAGCAGACATACTGGCAAATAATTTCAGTGTATATGCCTAAGTGTAAAAGAAAAAAACATACAGGTAGGAATGTGCAGGTTTTCTCAATATTTCAGAATATGGCATGTAGCATTAGATCGGTACATTTAAAGGAGGAGAGGATCGATAGCGCTTTTACAGCTGTTAAATATGAAGCTTCACACAGAAGACATGAAACAGCAGGAAGCTGTGTTATGTTCAAATGTAACGAAATTGACCTGCTAGCTTGTTTAAAGCTCTTTAATCGCTTTAATCTAAATAGAGAAAATCCAGACACCGAAGCTATACACTTTACATGTTCTATCCTAATTGTTTAATAATCACAAATTACAAAACATAATTTTAAAAACTATAATTTGTTGTTACAGAATGGTTATACACTGGATCATTTCCCCCTAAGTCTACAATTTGTAATTTTTAGTCTGTTTTACATATAGAACAACCAAAAGAGTGAGCCTAGTGCCTCAGGTAGGTTTGTTGCTTTCAGACAGAGCCATGGCAGCTGTTTACCCCTGTTCCCAGTCTTTAAGCTTAGCTTACTGGCTGCTGACTGGTGACAGTGGTATCAACCTTCACACCAAACTGTCTGCAAGAAAGTAAATAAGAATAATTGGATTGATTGGATTTAATTCAACATGAACTTTGGTCTTGTGTGGTCTTTGTATCCATTTGCCATGAGGACGAAGAACTTATGGAATAAGTCTTTTTTTTTTAACAATTTAAGAGAAATTAATGGCCAAAATGGTAATTATCTGTCTACTATTTCCATGTTGATTTCCCTGCTAGCTACAGAAATCTTTTCTCAGACTGGATCTTTCAGATAATTAGTCACAGGAAAACTGCCAGTCTGCACTGACTCCATTTTATTGATGGTACATAACAGAGAGAGAGAGAGAGAGAGATTTACTGTGAGTATCCTAAAACTAGTTCAGCTAAGTGCCAATCTTGATGAATGTTGTCTGTGAAGAGGATACATCCATCATTGTGGTCTCTCAGGTGTGTGTGTGTGTATGTGTGAGGCTGAGGAGGTGTCTGTGAGTGAGTAATAATGGCAGAATCAGGGTAGAGCGTCAGGTTTGATCAAAACTCCCAAATCGAACAGACATGAGTCTCCCAGTTGTCTAACCCTTCACATCGTGTCCCGACCGAGTGCAGCTATTCTGATGCTGTCTGAAATATTTACTGGCATCTGAAAGCAAAAACTAACAGCTGAGTTGTGAATTTCTCCCTCAACTCGAATTGTCAGTGAGATTCTTTGGGATTTGGTGTTTTAGAGAGACGCTATAGGTTTGGGATGCATTGTCATCTCAGGAATTGAGTTTTGATAAGCACCCAAATAGTCTAAGAGGCAAAAATAGGCATCTTACGTACTTTGCATTAATGTGAAACACACACACACTATAGCATCAAATTCTCAGTGCCATATTTAATATTTAGCAACCAATTTCCCACTCTCTGTATAATCCCCAGAAATCCTTTAACATTTTAAAAAGCCTTCTCCTGTTTTATGTCTTCTTCTATTCTCCGGGTTAATGCAGATTCCACCAGTGTCATTAAAATAGAAGAGAACAGGCATATAATTCACTTTTCTGTGGGTGTGAGCTAATGAGTTTTTACGGCCAAGACACTGACAGCCTCACTGGGGAAAGGGAGCATCTTCTCCTGTAGGAGAGGTTGCTCCATGTTTGTGTAATATTTTTAGCTGCAGCCATGCATCTGTCGTCTGACATAAGGTGAATGAGTATGTACGGACCACCAACGCACTTAATTTTCTCTGTACCTCTGCCAGCTGCCAAGTACAAGGGTAGTACATTGTCATTCTGTGCACACAAAGCACGAGGCTTAGCGCATTGCAGACTTTGATCTTTTAGTGCCTAATTGTTGTGTCAGTTCATTCCCATTTGACCTCTGAGACACCGGCTGAATGTCGACACTGTGTGTCCTTAATCAGCATTTGTCCAGCCAGTGAACCACAGGGCTGCAGACGCTGATGCAAATGAGTGAGGATGTGTGTTATAATTACTCTAAAATTAGAGGAAAATGAAATGCTGCTACACTAAGGCATTTATGTAAGAAGAGTTTCTGTGTTTTATTGCACCTTGCTGTTCCACACGAGTTATATTGGCATACTCAAACATGAATGATGATTATTTATAGAGGGATAGCTGTGAAGAGCTTTGACTTATGTAATTTGCGGAAGGTAAGGGGAAGAGTTAAGATATGCAAATGCAATTACAGTGTAGACTGGTTTGTTACATGCTGAGGACGGTAGTGGATTTGGTCTTTTATTAAATGTTGCAATAGAGGTATTTTGAGCAAATGGCATTTCCATAATTACCAGTGTCTGTTCATGTGTTAGAGAGAGGTGAAAAGACAGAGTCACAGTGGAGAGCTTCAGAAAGAGAGAGAGAGAGAGAGAGAGAGAGAGAAAATCTACGTCGTCACAAAGTCATGTGATCGTCGAGTTTCCTTGGAGACAGCAGCAGTGTAGTACATTGAGATGCTTGCCTGCTCAGTTGAGGGCAGATTAGGAAACTGGCAACAGCAGCAGTTGGATGTATTTTGCCAGCCAGGCAGGTGCTTTCTCTCCTCACAGAGGTAAGTGTGGCTCCCTATCTTTGTATGGAGCTCACCTTCAGGTTAGGTGACTATAAGATAATAAGCATTAAATGATAAAGGTGAAGATTTTTTTTTTTACATGGTCTCAGATTGTACGTGGAGTATTTGTGCACATTGTGTGTCTGTGAAGGAGACTACAAGGCAGCATGTGCATGTTTGAGAGGTGACAGCTGCGTTTTCCTTTTCCTATTGTTATCATGTGTGAAACATAAGAATTAGCAGGATTGTGTTTGTGTAAATGCCCTTAGAAACTAAAAATTAAGACTGATCAATTACTCATGTTGGATCATCTATGGTTTCCTTTTGTATCTGTTAGTCCAGTCCTGAGGGAAATTAAAATGTACCAACCAATAAATAATTGCAACATGTCTCTAAAAAGAATATACTCACTTGCTTGAGGATCCACATTAATGCAGAGAATGTCTGCTTTGTTTTATGAACAAATAATGCTGCAGATTTTTAACTACAATTAGTCTCTTTTACCCTCTGTTGTGTTTTTATGAGCTCAATATTAGGCAGAAAAGGTTTGACTGTGGAAGAACTTTGTGGCATGGTAGAAAAAAAAAGCTTTCATGGTTACATGCTGATTCGAATTGACTAAAAGTCAAATAAGAATAAATGGACACTTTCTATACTTTTCTATACTAGTGCTTAGATTTTTAGACGATAATTCTAACTTTGACTAAACCAGCCAGTTACAATTGAGTCAAAGCTGATAACTACAGAGATACTATGCACAGACAGAGGAGATGCAGCTACAGTGCCGTCTGATTGGCTGCTATATTCTGTGCTGGTGAAATATGAAGCTGGGAGCACCTGAGAGGCGCAAAGTGATATTTTGATCCGTTAATGAGACTTTGTGGCTCGGGCCCCGATGAGCACACCAGGGCCACTGATGCAGCTGCCAGATGGGCCCCATAGCTTTGTTTACTTTCACAAATTACTTCCCCCAAAGTCACCTTTTCTAGTTTTTCACACTCTTCCAGTTTAATTAGATTTCTTGTCTGCTGCTGTTGCTCTTGCTCATGTTAATTAGGTTTAAGATAATAGCCTAAAACACATTTAAATTCCTGGAAAAGTCATTCATTTTGTAACAATTTAAAGTTAACTCAAGTACAACATGTTTCTTATTTTGTGCACCATACTCAGTAGTTTGTAATGACCCCTCCACCCCCTCCTACCCTCGTTTGTGCATTTGGATTAAATTGAAGTTAGGATCGCTGATTCGTGATTATTAATAAAATGCAAATGCCCTCTCTCCCGTTCCCTGGTGATAAGCACCTCAGGCGTCTGCAGTGTAGCATTAAAGACCTCTAATCTTGTCTTTTAGTCAGCCGAAACCAGTGGCCAACAACATGAACGACACAATGCTCATGTCCTCCGGGACACCTACTCCTACTAAAAGGTAAGCACCCCCAGGCGTAATGTCTTTTAGAAGATTTATTCAAATTATTCAATGTAATCATGTGCTGGATATGAATAGGTTCACTTCTGTGATTATTGCCTCTAATGGATATTTTATAAAGTAGGCAAAATGTTTCTTTGAGTTACACACATAAAAATAGGCCGTTTTAATCACACAGAATTTAGTCCGAGCTCAGAATGGGTGACATCTCTATTCTACTCTCTCGTCAGTGCAAATAACAAGAATAGCGCAACAAATCAGACTACAGATGTTATTTGTTCCCTCGCACTTAACGCACATTTTTGCATCTGAGCAGCATGCCCTTGTGAGTGTATTTATAGAGGGAAATTTGTTATGCTGTCATGAGGAATATGCGAGCACTCCTACTTAAAGGGTTGATTTGACAAATACATTATGATAGAATTGGAAGCTTCTCATGTAAGCAGAAGGGGCCTGTGAAAGCAACCAAATTGTGCTTTTATTTCAGCCCCTCTCAAATAAAGGCCACCTCTATTATTGTTAATTGCCATTAGAGTGGTAATGAACTGTTGTTGTTATGAATTTGATAATGGAATTCTGCACTGTGTCCTCCAGGTGCGGGGCGAATTTTCCTTTTGTGTACAGTATCTCTGTCGAGTCTTTCTGGCAAATTGTGTTTGCAAGATGTGACTGCTCTGGGACTCAGGACTCACCGCAGCACATTAGAAGGGAAGAGATGTCACTGTCCAGTGTACAGAAATAATAGAGGTGTGAGCGTGCAACCAAGTTTGAAGACAGAATATCAGAAGACAGCACAAAGCTTTGGCTGAGAATTTAGGAAGGGCTTAAATGAACTGTGTGCTTATTTTGCCACTTGGGCTTCTCTGGGCTATGTTACAGTACTACACCAAGGACTCAGTGAACCAAAAGCGAGCACACTTCAAAAAATGTCCATCGCAGCAAGACTGAGCCTTAAAATGTGTGTTTTTAATCAAAAACTGCCAAAGAGTTGAGTCCATGTCATTAATAACCTAATTCTCAGTAGAAATTTACATTGCGTTCTGAGGAAAGTGTAATCATCTAGTGTTGCTGGAAGATTTCCTCTGTGTATTTTAGATAGATGAGATGCTAACAAGCAGTACTCTTGAACATTTTGTGCAGTTCATACTGTCTGAGGGCTGACAGTATCATGATCAGAGCAGGTTTGAGCATTGCTGGCAAGACAGGGACACTCAAGGTGGTAAATGACGCCTTGCATCCAGACCAGTGGAGGTCAGTGAAGATATCACGTGTTGCAGAATGTAGAAGAGGAAGGCGACACTCCTGAGGTTTGTTTCACTCTATTGGTAACGAAGAAGCCCTGATAACCTTTGTCTTGACATTTTACTCTGTGAGTCAGAGCAGCTTTGGGAACATGTCATGCACTGATGATGCCGTTTACTTGAGGGGGGCTGCATAACAAGTACAAAGCTGTCATATTTAGGGCAGAAATTGTGCATTTACTCACCATCGTGCTTCTGAAATAAGTTGAGTTGAGCATCAGTGTGGATGCTGATAGATAAGATGTTGAATGAGGAGAGAAGGAGCAGGTTTTACTTGCAGGAAAGACGACTACTACTGACCAACTTCTCTCTCTTCCACATTGAGGTTGTA
The DNA here is from genome assembly GCA_900302695.1 of Helostoma temminkii. NCBI lineage: Eukaryota > Metazoa > Chordata > Actinopteri > Anabantiformes > Helostomatidae > Helostoma > Helostoma temminkii. The sequence continues at coordinate 4,882 of OMLM01016773.1, read as the reverse complement.
AATATTAATCTGTTGTTAGAACTACCCTTCACTGGTCTAACACATGAAGAGCCCGTGAGCCATAGATGTCACTGCTGAATAATGCAGAACTCCTTGTGACTCTGCCTCAGTTGAAGAGCCTTAAACTAAATAGCACCACCAGTGCTGTCCTTGTTTGTTGACCCTCTCATACTCCATGTTTTATCAGAGAGAAAATACGAAGCACGTTCACGATTGTGTCAGTGCAGAGCTGATAATGGAAACACTCTCTTGGAAAAATGGTGCGGTCACCACGCTTCGAGCTTCCATCACAGTCTGGACTGCTCTCTGATACTGTCTGCTCTGCTGAGATGGCATCTGCTCCCTCCCACTTCACCCTCTTTCACAGACATGCTCACCACTAGCTGATCCTCCAAGGGCAAACCGTGCAATTTATTACCTGTTAGTCATGCAGAACCTCTGCAGTAGATAAAATGTATGAAAGAAAAAGAAAATACAGTCTTGAGCTTGTTGAGTTTTAATTCAGGTTTGGTGTAAAAATAAAGCTGGTGAGGCAGCACATTGTGTTTCCATCAGGACTATAATGGTTATGAACTCCTTCATGTAAATTATTAATATTAATATTAATAGAAATAAAGTAAGTGAGTAAGTAAAGAAAGAAAGAAACATATTTGTGATGTTAATGCTATTAATGATTCAAAGACATATTCTCAAAACTACTATGCATGAATTATGAATGCTAAATAACAGACTTAAAGTATTACTTTTTGCAATAAATGACGTTATACTTTACCTTTAAATTGATTCATTTTTAAAATTGCGTAGCATTGGGAAGACAATAATGGCTGCATGAATGCACCTGCAGAAAGACAAAATTATAATTTAAAAATGAATATTTAAGGGGAGATGTCCCTGACTTGTTTCCTATGGTTCTATGGTTTAGGGAGTACAAGTTTACAGCATCAATAGTATTAACCCCCCTCTGATTTCCCTGTTTTAAATTATCCCTCTGCTTTTATCTGAACTATTTAAACAGACATCATAGGATGCACTGGGACGCATCATCAGTGATATCCAGATGTCATTTTCAAGTTTTTTTGGGTCTTTCAACATCATACCCTGGCTCAGTCGACCCAGCCGGGGTTGATCAAACAGTGTTGATCAGTGTCTGGCCCTGTTTCTTTCCTGGCAGTATTAAAATATCCCTCTGCTGCTAACTGAAACACTCATCCAGATGATGTTGCCTGGAGGAGATTTTGATTCATTTCATGTCATCTGGTTCTGGGGAAGCAGGACTAGATTACAACTCCCTAAAACCAGATGACATAATTTAAAATGAAAGAGAAGTTTAATACAAATCATATACATGTACATATAAGTTTCACCCTTTAATAGAGCAGTTAAACAATCTAAGATGTAAAGTAGTGTGGTAACTTTATATATCATTTAAAAAATGTTTATTTATTCTTGTCAGTCCATATAACTTCCAAGAGTGATGATAAACATGAAACATATCTTACATATTTGACACCATCAGCAAAATTCTTATTATTTTATAACGTGAATACTTATTATCTGTGAGTTAAAACAAGATGCACGATGTGCTAGCTGCTCAAAACATTCAGCTCTCAGGCCTCTTCAAGTTTTGACCTTTGTGTCATGAGGTAAATCAGAACATAATGTCCAGGTGCCTTGTCTTCCCATTTATAACAAAGATAGAACCAGTGGTGCCTGAGATGTTGTTTTTAATCAAAAGGGGCTTCAGATGTGCTTGTAAAATAAAAATACACCAGAAAGATGCCAGTGCAGGATGGCTACAAAGCTTTTTATGTCTTTATCTAATACCTAGCCCAGATTCTCAGGTAGTACCAGAAAACTTTCTGAAGAGGCACAACTGGGAGAAGCATCTAGCCTGAACATTCAGACATGCAGGCCAGCTTCAAAAGACCATGTAGGGTCAGACGTTTTCTTGAGCCAGCCCAAGCAGCTTCTTGATGTCTGTGAATGTATGAGTCAATCATACAAGAAACCTCAGGCACTGTCTATGCTTTAGCCTGAGGATGAGACTCTAAATTATTTAGAGAGTGTCCCATTTTGGCATTTTTTGACATCTTCCTCAAAACGCGTACTTTGACATGTTTGTGAAATGATTTCGCTTTCCCTGCTGCAGAACAGCTGAGTTTTCTGGAGTCAGGTGATACAATCTTGAAATAAGTCGAATGATCTGCCAAGTATTTTAAGATATCATCACTGAAATAAGAAAACCTTTGAAACAGGCGAGGTAGCAGCCAGAGTAGCTAAATTTATCTCACACTGGCAGCTTTTTAAAAATCTTGCTTGAAGAAAGATAAGATTTAATGCAAATGTCAATTTAAAGCCTGGTTGGCAACGTGTTTTGGGCCTGAGTAGAGAAGCCTGCAGGGAATGTGGTTGTTGATGCAGCATGTTTGAAGTCAGATTGGGTTTAATGGCATTAATCATCGCTCACTTTCCATTCAGAGTGAGACAGCACCCAGCACCATTTCAGCTCTCCTTCACTTCTCATTGCAGACCGCCTGCCGAGAAGGGACAGCATATGTCCTGTCATCTGCCTGCGCCATATGCCACACCCATGATCATTTAATGCCTTATTTGACATTCCCAGTCAGTGATGAAATGACCAGAACAGACATTGGCACAATCACAAATTTATCTGGCATGCTGTGCTGTCTCTTATCTGTCGCAGTTCATTGTTATGACCAATTATCTCAGACTGTCTATCAGCACTAGAGTCAAAGCTGTGTGTCATTTGTATTAAGGTCATTTCAGTTAGTTTTTTGATGCAAATTCTTTTATATAACCACTTTGGACAAACTTTTCATTCTACTTACATAAGAGCTTTTGACATTAGATTCAGTGCTGCTTTATGTAGTATATGTGTGTGTGATGTATTTCTCTATCTATGACTTTGGGCAGTGTCTTGGAGAGTCCCAGCAGGCTAGATGAGGAACACCGCCTGATTGCTCGGTACGCTGCCCGTCTGGCAGCCGAGGCGGGCAACTCCACAGTGAGTATCTTGCAGAACGCCCCATAGTGGACTTCAGTCATCCTGTATTTTGCATTTAATACTTTGACAAGTTACTGTTTGGAACTTTGTTGTGGACACAGATAAAACTGTATAAGACTTTGCCACAAAAAACTGTTTTTGGGTGAGAAACATCTGCCATCTGCTTTCAAGTCATAATCCTTAAACATTTAGTTGATATTAGCATCATCTGTGGCCCTCCATAAGAAACAGAAAGGACAGTTCTTTTTGAGGGAATGGTTCTTCAGAAAAACAACCGTAGAGCATCAGGTGTATCGGTTTATAGAGCAGCCAAGCAAAGTCACTTTGCCACAGTTGTTTTAATAAATAATCAATCAATAATAACTAGAACCACTATCTAATTTCATGCTGCGCACACTAGTTTTTAACAACATTGGGATACAGTACACTAAAAAGGTTTTATGGTAATTAATGAAAATAATACATTTTATTAATTTAATATCATTTAATTTTGTGGAACCCAAAATGATTTATTTACTGGGAGTTTTTGAGCTGGGAGTTCTTGTTAAGTTATAGTATCTGTACATGTTGCATAAAGCATTTCACCTAACAACTCAGTGTGACATTAAAGTGAGTTCTTCTATTTAGCATCACAGGTGTCTTTAAACTTGTACTCAGTCAGTCTGTCTATTTAGAGGGTGAAAAGTAGTCACTGTGCTGTTTGGTATCATGGTGTGTACCACACTGAACATGGACCACAGAAAAGCTAAGGAGAGAGTTGTCTTAGATTAGAAAGAAATTATAGACTAACATGGTAAAAGTAAAGGCAATAAGTCCATCTTCAAGCAGCTTGATGAACTTCAGCCAACCTCCCTGAATGTGGCCACAAGAGGAAAATTGATGATAAATTGAAGAGGCGGATAATGTGAATGGTAACCAGAACGACTTCCAAAAAGATTAGAGGTAAACTTCAAGGTCAGATCACACCAGCAGCATCAGACGTTTGAGCAAAAGTGGACTTAATGGAAAGAAACCACTGCAAAACCAAGCAAATCATAAAAAATCAAGAAAGGAATTTGCCAAAATGCTTATCGATAAGCCACAGAGCTTCTGCTTCTTTAGACAGATGAGACAGTACTGGAATTTTTTGGCAAGTCACTCTATGTTCACAGGTGTAAAAATAAGGCATACAAGAAAAAAAGAACACTGTACCTTCTGTGAAACATGGAGGAGGCTCAGTTATGTTCTGGTGCTGCTTTGTTGCAGCTGGCACAGGGTGTCTTGAATCTGTGCAGGGTACAATTAAATTTCAAGACTATGGAGGCATTCTGGAGCAAAATGTGCTGCCCAGTGTCAAAAAGCTTGGTCTTAGCAACAGGCCATGGGTTGTCCAACAGGATAATGACCCAAAACACAGCTAAAAACACCCAAGAATGGATAAGAACAAAACAATAGTTTATTCTAAAGTGGCCTTCTGAGCTAGATCCTATTGAACATCTGTGGAAAGAGCTGCAACATGCAGTCTGGAGAAGGCACTCTTTAAACCTGAGACAGTTGGAGCAGTCACAAGAAGTGGGCCAAAATACCTGTGAACAGGTGCAGAAGTCTCATTGAGTTACAGAAATCACTTGATTGCAGTGATTGCCTCAAAAGCTTGTACAACAAAATATTAACTTAAGGGTACCATCATTATTGTTCAGGCCAGTTTTAGTCGTTTCAGTTGTTTTTTAAAATGCTTCTGTTAAACCACAATTAAAAAGCAATGTCTGATTTTATCAGTAGTTAATTTTAAATCAATTTTTATTTATTATTACTTTTGTCAGTTTCACTTTATTTCAGTGAACATTGTGAGTTTTTCTTTCTTTAATGAAAGGGTAC
>OMLM01016770.1:0-34115 GCA_900302695.1 Helostoma temminkii | reverse complement strand
TGTTGCAGGCAGCAGAATGTTCTCCACAACGTCTTCAGACTCTGTCACGTCTGTCACATGTGCTCATTGTGAACTTGCTCTCATTTATAAAGAGCACAGAGCGCCAATAGTAAATCTGCATCCTTGTGTTCTCTGGCAAATGCCAATCAGCCTGTACGGTGTTGGGTTGTGATCACAGGCCTCATTTGTGGAAGATGGGCCCTCATACATTTCTCATGGTGTCTGTTTCTGACAGTTTGAACAGAAATATGCACATTAGTGGCTGCTGGAGGTCATTTTGTAGGGCTAGGGCAGTGATCCTCCTGTTCCTCCTTGAGGGTTGTTGTCCTCCTACAGCCCCCTCCACATCTCCTGGTGTACAGACATGACCTCCTGGTATATCCTTCATGCTCTTTACACTGTACTGGGACACACAGCAAACCTTTTTGCCACAGTGTGCATTGATGTGCCATCCTGGATGAGCTGCACTACCTGAGCAACTTATTTTGGTTGTAGACACTACCTCATGCTACCTCTAGTGGTGAGGACACTGGCAAAAGTGACCAAAAATCAGCCAGAAAGGATGAGCTATCTGTCTGTGGCCACACCTGCAGAACCATTCCTTTATAGGGGTTGTCTTGCTAATTTGCTCAAATTTCCACCTGTTGTCTGTTACATTTGCACAACTGCAGGTGAAACCGATTCAAAATCAGTGTTGCTTCCTAACTGGACAGGTTGATATCCCAGAAGTGATGGACTTGGACTTACATCGGAATGATTATGTGTTCCAGCACTATCGCCTCACAGCAAGAAGGTCCTGGGTTCGATTCCTGGGGTCGGCCAGGATCTTTCTGTGTGGAGTTTGCATGTTCTCCTCCTGTTTGCGTGGGTTCTCTCTGGGCACTCCGGCTTCCTCCCACAGTCCAAAGACATGCAGTTAGGTCAACTGGGGAATCTAAATTGCCCGTAGGTGTGAGTGAGAGTGTGAATGGTTGTTTGTCTATATGTGGCCCTGCAATGGACTGGCAACCTGTCCAGGGTGTACCCTGCCTCTCACCCGTATGACAGCTGGGATAGGCTCCGGCACACCTGTGACCCCTGCAGGGACTAAGTGGTTCATAAGATGAATGAATGATTATGTGTTCCCTTTATTTTTTTTAACAGTGTATATTAGTATATTAAACATAAATCTCTAAACAGATCACCAATTTATAGTTTCACGTTTTTAAAAGCTTCAAACAGTCATCTGTTTAAATAGTTGGTCTGAGCTGTAAATGAATATACATTCTGTGCTTGTGATTGACTCCATTTGGTGTTTTATATTATCTGTAGTATTGCAAGCCCATACTAGTCCATGTTTTTATGTTACCACCATTTTTGGTTTACTCAAAAGACATAAGTTTTACTTAAGTTTAGTTTTTAGTCACTGATTTAGTCTTGAGTTTCTTGCATCAGTATTAGTTTTGTTTTTCTCTTTCTCTTATTGTATGTGTCATGCTTTGCTTTGATGTCATGTATTGGGGGATTGTATTGCATATGAATGTGTTGCAGTGTAATGTTTAGTGTTTTTTGTTTTAGTCACTGTTGTGGAGTTTTCCTTACAAAATGGTAAATAATAAGACTGGTTTGTACTGATGACGTCCTCTCAGGTCAATGGTCTTGCCTGTTTTAGGTGGAAAGTCTGAGACACATCTGATTCTTTAATCGGTTAAAGGGCATTTTAAAGGTTGAGAAGGAAGGTTCTGTGACAGTGTGCACGTTACCTCGGGTAAATGCATTTTCCACAGTTGAGCCAAATTAGATTTGGCTCAACTGTGGAAAGTTTAGTTTAGTTTAGTTTTGTCACATGATTAGGTAGTACTGTGTAAAAAAAATCACCCTTCTTAGTCTTTGATAGTATTTCTAAGTCTGCCTTTCGTGCTAGTCTGGTATTTATGGCTGAAGAGGGGGTATGTAAAATCAACTCAAAATAAATATCCTGATCTTTATAAACTGGCTTGACATTTTGTAATTATGTCGCTCTCTAGAAGCCTGCGAAGTTACTTTTTACAGGTGAATTTGTATGCAACACCCATGTTTATATATAGCTTACTTTTTGTCAACCACATGCCACTTTTCATAGACATCACTGGAATCTAATTCCAGTAAGACATGACAGCTAGTAGCAGAGACAGTGTTAGCTACAACAGTAGACAAAAGTGACTATCTGTCTGTGGAACAGGTAATGATAACATAAAAAACCAAAACGTGATAACATAACAAAAGAAAAACATTGTCATGCTGTCTACCTGCTGCACTGGTTTGTTCATTCTGATTTTTATATTTGTATGAAAAAACCTGCTCTTTTTTTCCAAATATATTCCACATATGCAACTTAAATGCACTTAAATCAGAGATGACAGCCCTGTGAACAGGCAGTGCTTCACTCCTTACCATTGTGTCAATGACTACATTTTTTGTCTCTGGAAATTATAGCATAACAATTTGCATTATCCATTCCGTATAATTATTATAAGTTTGCTCCTCAGCTGATACCTGTTCACAAAATAAAGCAATAAATGCATGTTAAGCACAGACATAGCAATATTCACTGGGCACAATAACAGTATAAGCTGTCAGTTTAATTATATTATAACTCTTTATTCTTCTATGACCAGATCACCGGTCAGGAATCAGACCAGTGACCAGTTTTTAGCACCAGATCACTGGTTTTCTAAAACTAATTTTACACACTGCGCAATCAGGGAGGTTTTCTCGTTGGTACAATGAACACTTTCCAGTTATTACTTTTGTTTTTTGTGCAATTTTAGCCACAAAACAATTAAGTTCTTACTCATTTTGGATCTTTTGTAACTCTGCTTGGAAACTCACCTATGTGTCATCTATGTTCGCCAGTGTGACTCACTGATATGTTGTTGTTTTTGGATGACAGTGGCAATATATCCGGCTTATGAGTAGGATTGGTTTATAATTGTGTTTCTTTGGATTTGCTAGACACAAGTGAACCAAAAGAAACAGACCTAACCTCTAATTCAGGCCACAATACAAACTGGTTGTAGTGCTGTCAAGAGTTAATAATGATGTTAAGTTGTTACAGAGAAGTTGCTGCATGCAGTGATGCAAGACAAGCAAACACTATTCACAGTTTCCCTACAGGCATCACATTTCTTTAGGTTCAGCACACTCCAGTGTGATTGAGATGCATTTGAGGTAAAGCTGTTGAGCTGCTATCAGTTATGTTGCAGATATGTTCTCCACAGGACCACACATTCTTACCCATACCCTCTAAACCACAGTGATCATTACTAACAGGTTTGAGTGCACCCACACTATTCACTGAAGAAAGTGATACCACCAGGTGACTCATCATTGGGGGTTAAACTAATCAGTTTGTTCCTGTAAACTTTGATGTTGTTATGTCACCCCCACTCCTCACACACACTCCCACATCCCCAAACCTCACACCATGCCCCACTATCAACTACTCTGCACTAAATGTCCACTTACTTGGAAATGCCATTGCTTTGCTATGGCTTCATCTTAACCTATTTAACTTTTGTTTTTGTGTCACATGAAACCTCATTCATTTTACTATCTTTTAAAGGAGGCCTGTTGTGTGATTGTTGGGGCTGTAGTATGCTGGCCTGATTCCTGCTCCTGAACTCACGGCTGAGCTGCTGTTAACCACTTTACAGGAAGTTGAGCCTCAACAAGCACGGAGGGGTCTCCTCATTGTCAGCTACAGTGTAACTTTTGTATAGTCTCACATGAAAGACTTACAGTAGCAGTAATGTAGGCCCCTGAGAAATAGAAACATTTCCCACAGCCCAAGGCTTTCTCACACTCACTATATTGAAGACAGTGGTGTTCAGTGGGTCGTGTACTGCGAAGATCCTGCAAGATACAGAATAAGACAAGAACAAATATGCTCACATTAAACATGTAGCGGAAACAAGGCCTGTATTTTTGATAGCGTGGTAATGAGTGTATCCTTTCGGGATGCTTCTTGTCTGTTGTCTATGGTTTTGACAGTGTAAAGTTTGTATGAAGTGATAACTCTGAGTTACAGTAGACTGTAAAAAAATCATTTAATTGAAAGAAGGTGTTGAAAAACACTTTTAAATTATTTGCAACAGTTACTTCCTTGATACAACCACTAAGATTCATGCAAATTACTATCAGCTAATGTATTTCCTATATAACATCTTGTTTACTGCGAAGGACTTTTTTTTTAAGGTGGTACAGGTTTCACAGTTTGTTCATATTTCCATTTTGTATTGAACAGAATTTGAGGAAGTTAAACTTGTTATCTTTACCTCAAGTGTTTTTTTTCTTACTGGCTGCTAATGCTGTAGTACAGAATGTGAATCTTAGCCAGATGTGACTTGGAGATGTCTTTTTTTATATATATATAATAAATGACATCTTTGTCTGTTGGTTAGTTCCAATTTAAAAGGTGTAGAAATAAATAAGATGTGTTAGAATGCTTGTGTTTTAGCAGCGGTACCATAAACCTGCATGAGTAATGTTAGAATGTGTGAAGCTACAGACTTTTTTTAACATGTCCTTTGCTTATTTTACATTCTCTAGCAGGAACAAACAAGTAGCATCATTGCATAGTTCCTCCAGGGTGGTGACTGAGACCTAGTCTATATATAATAGATTTCATTTTTAATTATGACAGTGTCAGATATGATTACACATACATTCAGTTCTTTGTTTTTTGCATCTAACTACTTGTAACATCCAGATGTAGTTGATCATTGTGTATATTTTGAGAGGAATATGATGAAGCTTGACTTTAGTACCAACTTAATTTACATTTTTGCTTTTTTTTGTTTATAATTTACAATATGCAAATACTTTTGTGTAATTTAATCCTTCTTCTCTTGAAAAAATATTTAGAAGATAAACCTATAAGGTTAAAGAATCTTCCAGCTTGAAGAGACAGCTCTCCAGTGTTTTGTGTGTTCATGATTGTGAGGTTTGGCAACCGTGATGGGCAACGGTTAAACTGTAGTGGAAAAGCCTGGCCTAATGACTGCCGTTTTCTGTGGAGGCCTGAGAGCACCCATGCCACACCACCGGTGCATCACCCTAACCACTCTGCTGCACAGCCCAGCTGTAAAAATAGATAGGAAAGATTGCCCTAGATATGCACACACACTCACATACACATGCATATAAGACATAGGATACACACATCTTCAGGTGTTGATGTGTGGCCTTTGTGGGGACAACCTCACTTACATAGGGAAGAGAAATGAGACAGAGATATGAAACCACAAATAGTACATGCAACTGACAATGAGCATATTTTGAGCAGGTAAATTCAGTGAACTGTCTTTTGTTCAAGGGTGCCATTGTTTGCAATTTCAAACCGTTTGACCTTTATCTGTTGGTAAAACTGCAGTAGGTGATTGTCTCCACCAGGTGGCATTAGATTCATGAAAGAGGAAGGTGGTGATCTTTACAAGTCTTAACATAAATAAACCTAAAGTTGAAGATTAGTTCAACTAAGTAATTGAAATGCTGTAAGCAAATTTGCTTCAAAAGTACATCAAGCCTCACTTTTATTTTTGGCTATTGGCTATTTTTTGCATGAGAACAAAATTAAATAAATAACCTGCAGTTAGTTATTAATGGGATACTGTGTTTTATGGTTTTGGAAGCACAATGTTAATTAGGACATGAGCTAGTCTCTAATCCAGTCACTGCACGAATTTAACAAATATAACCAGAAAACAAGGCTCCTTTTAAACTTTAATCAAACATAATTTCTATCTAGAATGGAATAATGGTAACATTAGAAATAATAGAGATATAATTTCCTCTTTTCTGTAGAGAGAACAGTTCTAACAGTTTCCATCCAGCATTAAAAATGTTGAGTTCTTAATCTTGATCATTGTGTATAGAAAACAGAAACAAAGAAGCGCTAAAAGACATTTGTGGTTTTGTGTTGACCATGCCTGCTTGAATGAAAACTTTTACTGCTTTCACATTCCTGTAAGTTAATACTCACAGCCACAGTTGCTGTGGTGCAAAAGCAACACAACTGTCATGTGTACTTTCTGGGGCAATGAAGTTATGTAGGTTTGTTAAAAAAAAAAAAAAATCACAGTTTGTCTGAATTTTTTCTGGGCCATGTTTGTGGTTTACTCCGTGACACAAATGTTCTTCTAGTTTAAAAGCTGCACATAATGATATACATGAAACAGTAACTTGATATACTGATACTCTAGTGACCTTGGCGCCCCACCTCCTTTCCTCTTTCTCTTTTCAGGTTGGTTGCATGGGGAATACAGTCTGTTCTTTCACCTGGGAGCAAGAGAAAGGCAGGGCCAGGAAAGGAGGGGGTATGGATGAAACAGGTGCAGGCTATGTAAAGCAGGTGAAGACTGGTTATGAAAACAACCATGTTCAAACTCCTATATTGTCAGCAGAGCATTCTGATTGATGGCTGCAAGTGCTAAACAGTGCTCAAGGACAATACTGGCAAACAGTGCAGGTAAATGCATGACTCTATCTGAATTGTGTTACTTATTTAAGTACCGATGCTTATGGCTAATTTTAACAACTTACTAGTCAAGATAGCGTTCACCCAGAGTTCATTATGTGTATATTTGTGCTCATGCTTCTGATTTCTTAGCAACAAATAAAATATGCTGGGGCATATACAATTATTATTTTTTTTGTGTTGATTAATGTGTATTATATCCTCACAGGACTGAGGCAGATGTTTCGATCTGAGCAGTCTCAGTTCTCTCTCACCAGGATTGCTCATGCAGCTTCCAGCCAAGATTCAGCCAGAAGAGTTGGTACTTTTCTCAGTGTTTCACCATATGACCAACAATAACAGAGTGTTATTAAATTCACATTTATAATTGTGATTATGTAATAAACTATTAAGATGGGTAAGGTCTGTGCAGCTATAACTTGCATTATAACCTTTTGTCTCTGCAGCTCTAAGTTGCATTATAACCTTTTGTCTTTTTACTCTGTCACAGGTAAGCATGGTAACTGTGTAATGAGTTACAAAATTGATTAATGTGTCTTAGACGGGTACAAAAGCCATTTCATTCTGCTGTGTCCCTCTTATAGAATAAGGTTTGAGTCCACACAGCGTCATGGCCAAGGAGAGTGTTGAATCTGGTATGTCCATACTTGAGTTTCCTTTTGCTTCAACTGCTGCACATTTATCTTGCTATATTTACAAATATACAACCAGAGAAGTGTGACGTTTGGTATTTTGTGAAGTGCAATATATTATTTACATTTATTAACACAAAATATATGTTGTATCTAGCCTGGCTAGCTTTTCTAGCCTTTTAGAGTCTGTTCTGCCTTCTCTAGGCTCTGATTGATGGGACATAAGAATCCCTTTGAGAGCAGCAGTACACCACATACATTTGCATAAAAACACACTCACGCACACATCTAGCTGCCGATGAAAATGATATACTAAATGGAGAGCAGGACTGTGAGCGTGACTAATGTGTGTCTGACAGGCCTCACATGGGAGGTGAGGGCAAACAGTCGCCACTACCACAGACATAAACAGAAGAAAACATTTCTGTGCTTCCGCTGGGGGCGATATGCAGTGAGTCAGTCACCTTAACACCTGTTGGCATGCTGATGCAGACATAGGTTAATGTGTTGATACATATGTTCCTCTGTGCTTCTCTTTCACATCCTGTTGCTCTTCTTGTCGGTCGTCAGGACAATGTGGTGCGCAGCTACAAGTACTCCCCCCTGACTTTTCTACCTCTGACGCTGTTTGAACAGTTCCAGCGAGCAGCCAATCTCTACTTCCTCCTCATGATGGTGTTGCAGGTCAGATAAAGGCTCTGGCACCTCTAGCCATTACTGTCTTATTCTTAGAAGAGAAAATATTTTCTTTGACTGTGCAAGCAATCTGAAGTTGCAGAAATGTGCTCATCTTTCTTACAATGTAATCTACATGTTTTATTATTTTTTTTTAGATTAAATTAACCCTATATCATGCTGTTTCACAACCTATAACAATTCATATTTGGAAGGATTTTGCAAGCAACAAAGCCTCTTCTGTGCTAAAAGATGGTGTGTAGAAACAACAGCAGAAACACAAATCAGGTTTAAACACGGAAGGTTGCAAATGCAAATGATCAGCATCAGTAGACAAATATATATAAAATCATCCATAAGGTTAACAAAAAAAAACTAAAACACTTTAAGTGATCAGACAAGGCGGCAAGTCTTTTTGATGTGTTTTTTGAAGTGTTTTTCAATTAAAATAAATTTCCACTGGATGGTTTGCTACTTTGCCATAATCACATAGCCCTGACATCATGGACTCTTCTGCTAGGAGTTCACACTAGCCTGTGTGAGCATGTATTACATATGTTTAATGAAGTTTGAAAATATAACCCTTCATCCTAACCCATTTTAACCTCTTAGTGAGTTAGTGAGTTTTCCACTCTAACTTGTTTTTTATAGTTAATAGTACATTAAGTGCCTGTATTGTTTGTACCTTGTGTGATCTTTTGTGTGGTTACCAGTGTGTCCCCGTGATCTCGTCCATACCATGGTACATCACCATCATCCCACTGCTCACCGTACTCTGTGTGAGAGGCCTGAAAGACCTCTCCAATGACATGGTGAGACTGCCACATTGACATTTCCTCATCCACCCATTCTCAGCCTGGAGGTTGCTGGCTGGGGGAATATCTCTCAGCAATTAATGCACATGCTCACACACAAATGCATGACCTTAAATACAAATATACGACCAGCATGCATTTATGCACCTGGCACTTAAGCATGTACACACTCTTTTCTCTCCTTCATTGTCCTCATTGACTCCTTGTCCTCTCCTCATTGACAGAACCAGTCATCCCAGTAGCATTAATTTTCTCTCCTATCATTAAAGCTTTTCCTTTTAAATGCAGGCGTAATGTTTTGCATGGAGAATTCTCTGGTTAAGTGCATCACTGAGTTACAGTCGTTAACAGCTCTGGGTGAAACGCTTGCTTGACCCCTCTCTATTGACTAATCATTTAGTGGAGGATGTAAATCTCCCAGCTGGTGTCACTGTAGAGCCTCATAATGGTGTTTCTCCTTTCTTCTGTTCAACCTTTCATGGCCACCCATTCCCTCTCACATGCTCCCTGTCCATCACTCTTTTCCTCCATTCTTGTCAGCCTTTTCAATATATCTCTCTCTCCCTTTTTTTTTTGTCTATCTTTACTGTCACCACCTCTCGCCCAGGCAAGGAGACGCAGCGACTTTAAGATTAATTCTCAGCCCTGTGACATTCTGATCTCCCAGAGGTGAGGACAAAGGCAGTGCGTTATTCTCTCAGGATTCAACGTTGTTCCAGCTTGAAACAGCCCTCTAATGAAGCTCTAATGAAGTGTGAACATGTGAATCCCTAGATGGTCCTTTTGTGCATTAGACCAGGGCAAAAACACAGTGTTGTCCGCACCTTTTAGAGGAACTGTCATCAATGTCTTGATCCTCTTCTGTTTCCGTAGATAGATTTGCTTCAGTTGCCCTAAAATACATAGAAACCACATAAAAATTCAATCAAGAAAATTAATAGTCATGACTTTTTAGTATTATCATGACTTTTTAGTATTATTCATACATGTTTGTTTTATGTTTGGATTACTGATTATGTCTTTTATTTTGTAATTTGTCTTGAAATCTAGTAAGTTGTTGACTTTTAAATGATTTTTAGTAGAGTGGCAATGCAAACTGTATTTGCAACAAGTAATTTAATGCAAATGTTAACTTGTAAAAGCCTCAGATAGTTTTTCCACATGCTTACTGTCCTTTGTCTCAGTTTCAGCACAGCACAGTGGAAGGACGTATGTGTGGGAGATGTACTGCAGATCCACAAAGACCAAGTCGTTCCTGTGAGATGTTACTTTTAATTTATTAATTAAGAATTATTATTAATCACTGTTGTTAAGTAGAATAAATCTACAGTAATTACTAGTTAACCTACGCTATATACAACTTATAAAGTTTAAAATATTGGAATAAATCTATCTTAGTTCGAATTACCAGTAACTTTCCACTCAGCCCTTTCTCTGTTTTATTTATATAGTTTATCTTTTTCCTCTCAGGCGGATCTTCTTCTTCTGTGTAGTTCAGAGCCTCACAGCTTGTGTTATGTTGAGACAGCGGACATCGATGGGTAAAGACCATCTGTTCACTCATTCTGATTCCTCATTCTATTAAGAATGTATAAAAATAAAATAATGTAATTGTTAACTTTGATTGAATAATCATCATATACATGATGATGATTCTTTTATAATATATAATAAAACAAGTAAACATTTAAGCACTGGAACATTAAAAACATGAATAAAGGAATTAATTATAAAAGATGACGACATAATTAGGAAGTTCATACAGTTTAAGTTTTATGAAGTGACTTTAAAGTAGATATTGATTTTTGTGGCCCAAGTTCTTCAAGCAGTTCTGTAGCCTAAAGCATTGGTCACCTTTAAAGGTCTAATATAATTTACACACACTCAAATAGCCAGAGGGGCCCTTCCGGCACAACTGAGGCTTTTCAATGTCATATAGAGGGGTAAAAGGCTAAATGATACATTTTGTGTCATATAAACAAAGCTGCTTGACCTCTGTGAAAAAAAGTAATCCGTTACAGATTAATAATAGTTTTTTAAAATGCTGCTTTTCATTAAGAAACTTTTAGTTTATTGCACAGTGAAGGCAACTTGCATGTTGAAAATTCAACATTATGTAAAATGTCTTCATTCTGCTTATTAACCAAGAATTTAAGAATAGAAGACGCTCTGCCCTGTATATAATTACATGCCCTGGCTTCTTTACCACTACATCTTGTTTATGGATGTGCTGTTCAGTGGCGATTATGATTATGTGAAAGCTGCTTTTTTGTGCATGCAGAGAGACCAACCTTAAGTACCGTCAGGCACTCACTGCTACACACACTGAGCTGACTTCTTTCCCATCAGAGGAGACCCTTGCTGCATTTGATGGTAAATACATATTTTATTTAACAATGCAGATTCCAAATGTGCATGTGAACATTTTACAAAATGGCGTTCTGAGTGTTTACAGATAACCTCTCATGATATAGGTGTTGTTCTCTGTGAGGAACCCAACAATCGCCTGTACACCTTTAGAGGCCAGCTGCACTGGCGAGGAGAATGTCATCTGCTGGACAGCGAGCACATCCTCCTTAGGGGAACAGTCCTACGCAACACAGAGTTTGCTTACGGCTTGGTCATATATACAGGTACATGTAGAAGAATTTAAGTTCAATTCAGTTTACTTAAGGGGATATTTGTATGGATATCTCTTTGATAATTTAATAAGTAATGTTTTTTATGATATAATGTTTGTTGGTAAAAATGGGTGCTGGCCACAATTAGTGGTCTTAGAGCTTGAAACCAGGACGCCAGTGCTGACAGGATGAAAAGAAGAAGCCCTTAAATAAGAACAAAAATGGAAAAAAGAAAAAGAAGCCTCATGAGGAACATTGGCCTAAAGATATATAGTGTTTGATAAAAATGATACTGCAGAAAATGTTGTTCCCATGCCACCTATCCCCATGTCACCTTCTACCATGGCCTCCACTATCTTCAGTGACAACTTTTATTATGCAGAATGCTTTATTCTGCTAATTCTGGGCAGTACTTAACTCTTGCAGGAGTGGGTCTGTAAACGTCTGGCAGATGACAGGTTCCTCTTGTCTTTTAAGTGATCATTGATCGGATATTACTGGACCAGAGGTGTCATGGATCTCACAGCTATGACCCCAGTAAAGCAGATCAATAGATCAAAACCTTCCAGAGATGGGTTTTTATACCATTCATCAGACACTGGCTATTGGTATGACCCCAGTTCATCCTGATTATAACTCTTAACCCTCCTCACACACACACTTGACATAGCCTACTTTAAATTAAGCATGATCAAGGTTGATATATTATTGTAGGACTACGTTCAAATCCATTCTCTGTCCTTGAACAATCTGATAGATAAAGTATGGCACACATTTTCAGTTTTGTCACTTTTACTCATGCTGCTCAGTGTCCTTCAGCAGTTTATGTAAGATTGAGACAACATCACTGGAAAACATAATGTGATATTTTATTGATCCCTGCAAGGGAAATTCTCTCTTCCCCCTGACATCTCTGCACAGGGTTCACATCCCCACACAGATTCAGCATGCTGCTCAGGGGCACATCAGTTGAGGCATGATGACACAGGGGCTTGAACTCTCACCATCTGGCTGCAGGACAGGCAAAGCTGTTGCTTCGACAGTAGCTAATAACTGTCTGTTCTGTTCCAGGCACAGACACAAAGATCCTGAGGAACTGTGGGAAGCTGAAAATGAAGAGGACTCAGACAGAAAAAGTTTTCAACAGAGTGGTGATTGGGGTGAGTGGGTAAAGGGCATGTGGTGATGAGCATGAGGCAGGAGTTGTTGTCAACTGTTGCTTATTTTTCTGGATCTCCAGATCATCCTGTTCGTGCTGCTGGCAGTGCTACTTCTTGCCATTGGCAATGGAGTTTTTTCGAGTCAGGTCATGAGCCAGACGTGGGCTCTCTTTGCTCTGGTGGTTAACGGCAATCCAGTCTACAATGCATTCCTGATCTATTGGAGCTACATCATCCTGCTCAGTCCGGCCATGCCTATAGCCCTCTACATCTCGTAATGCTACATGCTGTTGCATTAAGATTGCAGTTGTGGTTGTGTACATTATTTTACTACTTATGTGTCTTCAATGCTCGTGCTTCCACAGGTTTGAGGTGATCCATACCATCCACAGCCTGTTTATTGGCTGGGATATAGAGATGTATTGGCAGCAGACAGACAAACCAGCCCAGGCCAGGAATACCTCACTGAATGAGGAGCTTGGCCAAGTGGGTTACCTGCTGAGTGACAAAACTGGGACACTAACACAGAACCGCCTGCTCTTCAGACAGTGCTGTATAGCTGGAGAGGTTTATGGTAACAATAAGAAGCTAATTATTCTATGACAAATGATTTTTTATGATTTTCCATCTGTTACAACTAAAAAACGTAACACAAAATGTCTAAGTGACCTCATGGTGCATTGGGACTGGAAATTATAGACACTTAGACTCTATTTTCTGTTCAATCCAACACTAAAATCTCCTGATTGTCACAACTTATGTATGTAACTTGTCTACTTTACTTTATGTAGACATGTCAGGACAAGATTTTTCCTATTTTGTAAAAATATTTATATTTTTCATAAGGTGAAGTCTGTTTCATCCATATATGAAAGAGAGGCCATCCATTGTAAATATAGGGAAAGTTTGAAAACACTCGAGAGCTTGTTTGTGAAGTAACATAATTATCATGACTAACCAACACAATAATTTGCTTCCTGAAATATTAATTTATGAAACATGTGTTAATCACTAGAGAGTAAAGTGTTCTCACTGGCTTACAATGGAACAAAGATCTGTCTGGAGAGTAATTCCCTGAGAGAGTGTAGATAAGACAACAGGAGAAACCTAACTTATTCATATCCAACAGTAACAAGCCCATTTACTAAATACTGAACTGCATTAAATATAGTAATTTATGTGCTTTCACAGGGGATGTGTCACTAAGGGCAGAGGATATTGAGGTATCATTAAATTACACTCAGATCTATCACTCAAATATTATGTACTTTTCTCTTCTCTCACTTCCTGCCTCCCACCTGGTTTCAGTTTATTTTATGATATACCATCACATTCACATCTTTTCTTTCCTATGTGCCTGTTTTTGTGTCACAATTTCTGTTGCTGCCGTCAGCAGTACACTATTCGTATCACCACAGTTGCAGCAACATATGTCAGCAAATAGTGTCATGTTTTTCTTGTGCACATGCAGCCCATGGACTTGAGCTGGAACCCATACTCCTGTGGTGGATTGTTCATGTCAGCTCCTAACCTGGTGGATAAACTTAGGAAACAGCAGTGTCCACTCAGCAGACAGTTTCTCACAGCACTGTCTTTGTGTCACACTGTCATGGCAGAGTGGAAGGAAGGTGAGCCTCGTGTGTGCGTGTGTCTAAGGGCACCTCAGAACCTTGAGAGGAGGGTGTAGTCCTGTCAGTTATTTCCAAACCCCTAAACCACTGGTCTGAATTAGATGTAATAAGTTTAATGACTGGCACAATGGATCATTCCTGGAAGACATCGTGTTTACTGTACGTTTACCTCATTCTTGCAGAGACTCCAGTTTACCAGGCTGCGTCCCCGGATGAGATGGCTCTTGTTGGCGCAGCCAGGGAACTGGGCTGGGTCTTTCTTTCTAGAACTAGAGAGTTCATCGTTGTATCTGAGTTGGGTGTTACTCGGCAATATCAGCTGCTGGCGCTGCTGGACTTTACCAGCAAGAGGAGACGCATGTCTGTACTGGGTGAGCATAGCCAACAACACAACAGTAATGTCTACAATTTTACAATCTCTTGTCGTTGTTTAATATTACACTTTTGCTAAGTCCTCCCCCCATATATTTCTGGTTAAGTGTATCCACTCTGATTTTATGTTGTTTTCCAGTTCGGGAGCCTGAGGGTGGGTTAAAGCTGTACTCTAAAGGGGCAGATATTGTGATCCTGGAGAGACTGTGGAAGGACACTTCATATCAGGAAAGGACTGAAAGAGCCCTTGAGGTGAAGTAGAATTTTCACTGATCCAGTTCTGTGTGTTTTGCAGCACTGAGCTTAATATCCCAACCTGCAAAAATGGAGGGTGTTAATCGAGGGTGGAGTCCTGTAATGGTGCTTTGTAACATTTCAAAACTTTATGTATTAAACACATAAGCTATAATGCATTAGTGAGCTGTGAGGTTCTGTGAGAGCAGTGATATTTGCCATAGTTTTTCCAGTTTCACTAAGCTAAGTGCACTGGCTGAGGTTTTAAATATACACTAATGCCATGGCCAACATATTTACTATTCTTTTAAATGCAGTAAATTAAAGGGGTGTGTAAAATTGCATTTTGTCAATTAAGTTATTTGTTAAATAATGCAAGATAAATTACATTGTTTGTTCTTGCTCATATGAGTCATAATGAACCTTCATTCTCTGATCACTGTGTTTGAGGTAGTTAAAGGTTCATTAGTTCTTGATCAATAATCAGTATAGTTTTCAAGAAGAGATTTGCGTGAGTCATCTCCTGTTTAGTCCTCATGAGATAGCAGAAGAATGCATGAACAACTGAAATGTTTATCTAATGTTTTCTCTGTCAATCCTTCAGTTGTGCCTGAAAGATCATTGAGCAATGTTCAGCCTATCAAGTAACGTGTTAACTTATCTTCTGTCAGCTGTTTGCCCAGGCCAGTCTGAGGACTTTGTGCATTGCGGTTCGATCTGTTCCTGAGGCATCTTGGGAGCAGTGGAGTAAAACTATGGCCCAGTCTGTTGCCATGGTAACAAGTGACCGTGAGGCACAGCTGGAAAAGCTGTATGATGAGATGGAGCAAGAGCTACAGGTGGCTTCCTCCTCTGTGTGATTTTATGTGTTTATTGTCAGTCCTTTATTAAAGTGGTGGAACTAATCAATGACACAGCATGAGCAGTACTGAAAATGCTTGTAATACTTGTAATCTTAAACTCGTGCCTAATGATTTCTGCCCTTTGTATTTCCCTTAAACAAGTGTCAAATGTGTCGAGCATAAAGATGTTTTTTAATTTAAAAAAAAATTGAGACATAGGTAAATCCTTATCATTTTTTGGTTTGATCGACACTCATGTCATCTCTTTGTATTCAAATACTACTACACAGTACAGTGAAGCCAGTATCCTTTAAGAAAAAAGTGTTAACTTTTTTGTAGCTTTTGGGGGTGACAGCAATAGAGGACCGACTCCAGGAGGGTGTTCCTGAGACCATTTCTCTTCTCCAGCAGGCTGGAATTAAAGTATGGGTCCTGACTGGGGACAAAAAAGGTATTGTGGCACACTGTAACAGGATAGATGACTGACTTCATTTTGAATACTTCTTTGTAGCTACATAAAAACAGTCTTATTGCGATTTTTATGCATTTCTTTCCCTTTCTTGCCCCTTTTTCTTTTGTACTTATAGAGACCGCAGTAAATGTTGGATATTCTTGCAAACTACTGGATCTGGATACCAAAATAATTGAATGGCAGGAGCTGAGGTTAGCACTGATAAAAATAAAACCCGTGTGCACACACCAGCACCAGCTCAATGATCTTTGTCTTTGCCTGTGCAGACAGATACTCCAGTCCCCAAACCCCAGGGACAGTTTCCTCAAGGCCAGACAGACAGAGCTGTGGGCTATAGACAAGGAGACGACTAGAGCAAAGACTGCTGTGGTCCTTACTGGACCTGAACTGGTAAACACTGCACTTACAGGAAATAGGTTGCTTCTATAGTTTTCAAATGAGCAAGTAGCTGTCATCAAGTAGTGTGAAAATTACTCTAAATCATGCAAAACTGTGGGCTTTTGACTGAGAGTGGGAGAGTACAGTGGAAATCCAATACTAGACTTTACTGGTTTTACACTGTAACAAGGTATGAAATGATTTTTCACATATCCATTTCTTTCGTAGACATATTTGCTGGCAGGAAAAATTGCTGCCTTAAAATAAGCCACCATACCAACTCCACTATATGTCCATTAATGTATTTGAATTCCATATAAATGTTGTCTAAATGAAGCTGTTTGATAATCCTGTACCACAGGCAGAGTTTGACCAGAGGCCAGAATGGGGAGCTACATTTATGAGTGTGGCAGAGCAGTGCCAGTCTGTGCTCTGCTGCCGTGTAACACCTGGCCAAAAGGCTGACATTGTCACTCTGGTCAGGAAACACACCAACTCAATCACCATGTCCATTGGGGATGGTGCCAATGATGTGAACATGATCAAGAGTAAGTGTGGTGACAAGAGAAGCTAACAGAAAAAACATGAACAAAGCTTGTTTATCAGTGTATTCTACTTTCTGTGTTCCTATTTTCGTGTTTCTTTTTTTTGATCCATGTCCATTCTTATCTAATGTTTTCATCCACAAGCTGCTCATGTTGGTGTGGGAATAGCAGGAATGGAGGGAGGTCAGTCAGTGCAAAATGCAGACTTTGCATTGTCCCAGTTCAGATTTCTGCAAAGACTCCTACTGGTCCACGGGCGCTGGTCACACCAACGTATTTCCCTCTTCCTGCGCTACTTCCTGTTTAAGACCTGTGGTTTTGCTTTTGTGCATGTGTGGTTTGGTTTCTTCAATGGCTTCAGTTCTCAGGTTAGACACACATGGATCAAATCCAATCACTTCAAACTCTAAAGTGACCTAAATAATTGTAAAGAACAATGTGCATTTATTCCACCCTTTGTTTCTCTGCAGCCTCTGTATGAGACATGGTTCATTGCTCTCTACACTGTCTTTTACACATCGTCTCCAGTTATGTGTGTAGCCATCTTTGAACAGGTGAGATAGTGTTTTACATTTACTAGTTAATCAGATAAAGTTTTCTGTTCTAATACTGCAGCCTCCTTCTCTGTGTTGTAGGATGTGAGTGCAGAAAACAGCCTGAAACGGCCAGAACTGTACAAGTCTGGACAGAGACAGGAGCTCTCCAGCACTCTGATGCTTTGCTTGGCTCTCCTGTATGCTCTCTACTCGTCACTCATTCTATTCTTCATCCCCGTTGGAGTTTACTACAACACAGCCTATGACTACCAGACCATGGCTGTCACTGTCGCCATGGCAGCCACGTTTACTGCCACAATAGAGGTAAGAATACTTTTCTTTTTAACACATGCAAGTAAACTACTTCAAGAAAAAGAAATAAAAAAAATGTCTAAATTATTTTAAAACCTAAATTGTGGTAGGTGCTATAAAATACCTCTGTACTGGTATCTACTATACTCTGGGTCCAGGCTCATCATCTTCTACTAATTAATGTTTTCTTTTTTGTCTGTCAGATTATTTTGCTGACCAAATACTGGACAAAGTACAATATTGCAGCTTTGTGTGTCTCTGTGGTGTTGATGTTCATCTGTACCAGGGTCACCCACAATGCCCGTCTGTTTCAGAGATCACCCGTCGACTATAACTTTATCGGTACGCTTCTGCTCATCTCAGCTATGGCCTTCTCTTTACTAATTTCTGTCTCTTGAGTGATGTTGTTCCTGACTTTTGAGATGTTGTTATTCCTTCAACTGCTTGGATTTTATTCATAGTAGAGACACATTTTCTGAAAATAACTTAGCGTGGTTTTCTGTTTATCTGATGAAGTGATGGATGGATAATTGTATCATGTCTGTGAACAGGTTTGATTGTTTGCTTTCATCAGGTGTGTCTGATCAGGCCTTCGTCGATCCAGTTGTGTGGCTTACAGCTCTGCTTGCTGCCTGGATGGCTGTTTTGCCCTCGGTCACTGCCCGTGCCCTCACTGTCATCATCTCCAAGAATGACAAACACAAGGTGAGACATTTGCATGTAAAAGTCATTTAAAAAAAGACAGTAGAAATCACTAGTATGTCAGTAAAAATGTCCACTGAATTTGGCGCAACACACAGCAAGTTGTGCATTCATCTCCAAATACTGAAGACATTTATAGTTCAATAAAATGTCTTCAAATAACCTGTACCCTCAATCAGAAAAGTTGCAACACTTTGTACTATCTTCAGTATATCTCTTAATGACTGGTCAATTTTCCAGTGATCACTCTCAACTTGCCTTTACTGATATCTCACCTTATTATGATGTAGATTCACACCGTGTCCCGTCAGCCAGTAGAGATGCAGTCAGTGTTCAGAAGAGGGACGTCTCTTCGACGTTCCTCCTATGCTGTCTCTCAGGGAGCGGGGCCTGGACGCCTCATTACTTCAGCAACCTGCATTCGCAGCACGGTGCCATCGGTGGATGAGAAGGTGACTGCAAGCAATAACTTCACTGACTCAGAAGGCCAAACACACATGAAGGATAATAATAACACACAGAATGGCAAATAAATAAGGGCTGGCAAATGTGGATTATGTTTTTGTATGGGAAAATAGATGATCAGATATTATTTCTGCAGATACAGATTGAAGGAATGGTTATTTTATACAGGTTGTTTTGTATGTTGTTTTTGTCGACAATTATTAGCAGAGTCAATACTCTCTTGTATGGCTGTTTTTTCTAATAAAGTAAATTATATAATATGAAAAACATATTATGCACTGTAAATATTGTTTAATACCTTTACATAGACATTTTACCAATATATCTGATGAGGACATACAGGATTTCCTTTGAAGATCAAACCAAACACAATAAACTGGCAGCAATGCTTTGTTTTACAATTGTTTTATTTGTTAATTTATTTCAAAACACGCAATTTTACCCATATTATCCTTTTAAGTTTTTATTTTTCTGTAACAGTTATTACTCAGATTTTTTTCCTTCTCAAAAGTCTCAACTAGAGTGAAACTAAAAGTCTTCCACAGGCTCTCCAGCTTCTGCAGTGGGAGGAGGGAAAAGAGGCTTTCTGACCAGACATCGTGAGTGGGTTTATCCCCCATGTATGTGGGAGTTTTCACCAGTGTGTGTGTATATGTATGTGTGTGTGTGTTTTAAGTGCAACAGGTGGAATGTCCACATGGCGGTAAATCACAGGACCCGTAGAACAGCCCAGAGAGCTGAACATTATCTTCTAGGTTTGGTAGCCAGATTGTCATACCTCTGATTTCATCTTTGGTTTCAGCAAACACTCTGCATGTGCCTGTGACTGTTTGTGTGTCTGTCTGTCTGAGTGCAATATAAGCCACCATCTCCAGACGACTTTGTAAACTTAAGTAAGTACAATGTAAGAGTCTTTGTATTGATTGTGGCCCTTCTTTGGCGCTGGAGACAAAGACAATCAAACATTGTAGAACAATGGAGCCATGATTGGGGACGATCATCTTGCAAACATCAGCATGGACTCCACTTTGATGTCAATGGCAGTTTGGGGCATTCATGTAAAGCAGTACGACATCAGTCTAGTGAAACTTGGGGTGCTGTAGTGCTCTTCTTTGCCAGCCACTCTCTACTGTACCCAGAGTGACTGGGGTTGCTCCACACACTATGAACTCATGGGATGGGTCGGGGGTCTTGGAGGTCAACATGTGAGTGTCTTAATGTCCAGGGGAGGTGTGGGGGTTGAGGGTTGTACACTCTGACCCAGCAGCAACGATTAAGATTGGGGGGGTCAGGTGTTTGCATAGTTCTCTGTGCAAAAGCCACCAACCGGAGCCATTTTTTTTTTTATTCCTCGCGGCTGGTTACATCATCACTAGATTAGCAGGAAATAGTGGTGGGTAATGGGAAATACGATCTTTGCACCACAGCTCTTTTTTTTGGAACTCCTGCAGTGTCAGCAGAGTGAAAAGTGTGAGGAAGAAGTGAATTAAAAATGTTACAAGTTTTGTTTTGGAGTGTTGTGTATCGTGTCAAGCTTTGCAGTCAGATTTGGCTGTGATGGGATGGGAGATGGATTAATGAGAGGTGGTGGGGCAGTCGCTTGGCAGTCGGGCACTACAGCTCATCAAAATACAGAGAGCTTCTTTTCCCTTGATTTTATTCTCTCATCCTCCCCTTCCTCCTCCCCACTGGCCTGCCCTCTCTCTACCTTTATTCTTGTTTTGAAACTGATTGTCTTCTACCATCACAAAGACACTTGGTTCTGATTGATTAACAGGTAACAGAAGAGGGAGAGCACAGTGTGACTGGGGGTGTCTACATCAGTCCCACTGGCAACCTATTTGATCCCACAACAAAATGACACACATATGCTGTTTGACAGTAAATGCTGATGACATTTCGTGGTTGGGCGATAAGTTGCCAAATGGTACTGTGGTTGGTTGGTCGGTCAGTCAGTAAGAAATGGTTTCAAACTTTTGCATGACAAATATTGCAACCCATAGTAAAGGAACATAAAAAAGAAAACACTTTGTCTTCCACATAGGTACAAATGAACACACACATACACAGATTGAAGAACAGCATGTAGACAGACATTCAGGTATACTGAAGGCTGCTCAGGCCTGTGTGTGTCTCTCTGATTAACTCCAAGTAAACAACCCGTCTTTGGAAAAGCAAGACACACATTCAGGACCCAAGTGAGGACCACAAGCTGAGGAATGAAGATTAAATGCTATTGATTGGGAGGACAGGAATTTGACCTTCCCCAGCACACACTGCCCCCTACTGTCTGAATTTATATACATCAAAGAAACGTGGGGAAAGAGGGAAGGGTTGCAACAACACATGCACACAACCAGTGAATCCAACAGTGACGGAAATTCTAAAAACAAGGACCCCTCCAATGCCTAAAACCCAGATCCCCCCACCCTTTTTTTGTTTCAATTACCAAAATATCCCCCACCCCTTCTCCACCCATTCCCAAGTCTTTCCTTCCTCCTCCTCTCCCCACAAAATCACAGGTCATTCCTGTTGGTTTCTATACAGTTATACAATATTCATGCACAAAAGAAAAAAAAAATTGCACCTTCTTTTCAATAAGAGGTGCTGGTCTTTAATATTCTAAGAACATCAGGAGCACTTGAACACACCCAGGAACCTTCAAAAGTAACTGTGAAATTGTTTTTTTCTTTTTTTTCAGAGAAAAGACAACTTAAAGGCAGAAGAAAGCTAACAATGAATGATTATAAGTTATAAGTAAATTATTTCTCCTTTGGTTTAATATCAGATTTTTGGTTTAGAATTCAGCCCAAATCATGTTTTTGTTATCTCTTTTTTCCTTTAAATGCACCCACATGTGAGGGAGCTTTGAACTCCAACATGAGTAGTTCTTAGCCCTCTCCCTCTATTCTAGGCTTCTCTTCTGTCTTTTCTTTTCTCATGTAACCCTCCACAGAAACATTCACAATGTCTTTTCCTTTATGAAAACAGTAAGTACATGCCGTAGCAAAAACAAACAAGAGAACATACGAGAAAAATGAGCGAACAAATAAAAGGAATTTAACAGTATAAAGCTTCAAGTCACAAGTTTCAAAACTAACTATCATAGTATCATAGTTTCATAATCATTATCATTAGCAGTATTATTTTCAGTTTAAATTACATAAAGTTTACATGAAAGGTTTTTGAGGTATTTCAGAATTAATTGTCAACACACGCCTACCGAGTCTTAGCACTAGCCAGGGGGAGAGGGCGACTGGACAGACAAGATGGAGGGAGGAGAGAATTGGTGTCTATAAACTGTCAGTGAGTCTTCCATACTTTTCCAGTGCAGCCTCTGTGCTTGCACGCAGCGGAGAGAGAGAAACATTAAGTGGTAAGGTTTTACAACTGTAGCCCTCCGAGTGCTTAGAGCCTCTGCCTTTTTACCCCCTCTTTCTCTGTTACACAAAAATATCTCTAATGTGAGAGAGGTAATGCAGCTGAGAGTAAAAGCACACCGGGCAGAGAAAAAAAATCAAAACACAAAGGCTGTGAGCTGCTAGAAGATCAACAATACAGTAACAAAGACTCTGACAGATTAAGGAGTAACATATAATTTTGTTTCAAATAAATAGTGTATAGAAAATGTTTTATAGACTTTCTACATGATAAAGTGCTTGTATTCTAGTGTATCAAGATGGAAAGTCAATATGGGAGAAAATGCTGACACAGCCCCCACTCTGTGTCCCTCTCTTTGGCCCCCATTTCTGTCCATCCAATTATGGGTAAATGTCTGTGTGTGTGTGAGTGCATGTTTGTAAATGGGTGTGCAGTTATATGCATGCACCCGCATGACTGAGTGTGTGTTTGTGTGTGTGTGTCCAGTGCAGTCCCACCCGTGGTTGAAGGGAAAAGGCACTCAACTCTGTCTGCAAGGCAGCCACCTCCTCCTTTGTGGCACGATGCAGTCTGACTGCACTGTTAGTTCGAATGTGTGTGTAATATCCTCAGTGTGTCTGTCTGTAACAATTTTGGACAAAGGGGGGGGCTGATTTTTTTTTTTTTTTTTTTTTATGTTTGTGTCCCCCTAGGCAGTTTGGGACCGGTAGGCTGCAGAATCTTTGGTATCAGTGGCGGTTTCACAAACCACTCAGCTTAGTGAGGTAGCCACATTGGTTCTCACTACAAACAAATGTCATTTTGTCAGCCTAATAACTAGAGCTGAATCTAGCAATTTACCTATGTTCACTGAACTGTATACCACAAATTGATTTTAGCTCATCATCCTTTGGTGACATTAACTCACTGCTTACAGCAACGTGAAGTTAGTCAGTGCCTCCCAATCAGCTCCTCTACAATGACCATCTCTTATCTAATCTGCACCGCTAATCTGACTACATTGTTGGAAATGCTACAGTTGCATCTTAAGAACATACAGATAACTACTGAGTCCCGAGCTTTAACTTCACCACCACCACCACCCTCCAGTAAAATATACTGAATCAGCCAGGACATTTGGAGGTCATTGTTTTGTCCCCCCACATTTACCCCAGTCTTGGGGCTCAGTTTAAAGGGGACAGAAAGTACCATAGTTCCGACATGAAATGCCAAAAGAGAGAAAGTGTCCATCATTCATTCTTCTCTTTTGCAGCTCCCTGTTTTTCTTCTTTTCCTCTTTCTTGTGGTAAATGTCTCCTCCGAGTCTATATTCACATAGAAGCGCAAAAAAATATGTCCTTCATTGGCCTCGTTCCTTGCATCCCTCTTTTTCCTTTTAAGAAGTCCTTGCTTTTTGTTTTTAATTTATCAACAAGGTGCCTTACTTATGCACAACAGAGCACAATCGTAACAAGAAATAGAAACTTTGTGTTTATGTTACTAATTAAATACCCGCATCAGTATAGAGAGCAAGAGAGAAAGAGAGAGGGCAATGGGGTTAGAGGGACAGAGGAGGTAGAGAACCAAAGACAGAATGAGAGATTTTTCATCTGCTTTAAAATATGTCCAGTTATGTTTTGGAGACATTTTCACTTAGTTTGCAACACAAACAGTATGTGTGGTATGTGTGTCATTTGAGGTTTAGTTACCATATGCCTTAAAATCTGATTCTTTTTTTCTTTATTTTAATAAAAAAGTATATTTCAATTCAGTTAAAAGCTGATTGTTGGTTGCTATGGCACACATCGCCCATCTTCAGTTGGGCACTCTGTAGCTGTGTGTGAACCTTAGTACCATATTCTGTGATTTGCATTAAGGCAGTAAGCATTGGCACTAATTATTGTAGCATTTTGACAGCTAAGTGTGGTGGTTAGTTTTGATAACCTTTGTGTGGGAATACCAAGAAGATTTGGTTTAAATCACATCTGTTGAGAGCTTTTTTGCAAAAAAATGAGGTGGGAAAATGGAAGAATGATTTGATAAAATGTGGACTCTCTCAGAATAATGTAAATTATGTAAACCTCCACTGCACCTGAAGCTTCTGTCTCAGGAAACCTTTCTGTTACATGTTTCTGTTTTGTACCTTTCGGTCGTCTCATTGTGTAATTTCAATGTTTTTACTTTGTAGATTTTTGTAGATTTGGATTGGTTAAATAAATCCCTGCCTTTGCTAAATCCCTGTGTTTTCAGCATTCAGTTTAACCATCCCCCTCCTCCAGCTTCACCAGTGCTGGTTGGATGAGGAACAACAATAGGATAATGGTTAGATATTGATCTGCCTTCAAAGAGCTGTGAGGGCTTGAATGTGTTGTGCCATGACTTCTCCTCAGCATCTAGTGGCTCTTCCCTCCCTCTCCTCCACTCTGAACCCCCTTGCTCTGCTGGATACAGGTCTCTGCTGTTGTCAGCAGGGGGCACTGTTGCTCTGTCAGCACAGGCATGACCAGGACCAGGGAGGAAGAGGTGTGCTGCTGCTGTAGTAGTGAGAGGCCTTTGTGTCCCCATCTCCACTGGGTTCCATGTGCTCCTCTTACATTCTGCTTTTTGTATGCAGCTGTAATGTAGTTGGCTGGATGCCCGAGCGTGTTGTTGTCGCTTGATTCTCAGTTATTGATCAGAGGAAAAGCTCCCAGCAGAACAAGGAGCATGTCCAGACATCTTACCCGCCTCTCCTGTTGGTCAGAGAAACACAGACTCTAGGCTCAGGCTGAGAGTAACAATGACATGTTTCCCTACAGGCCTCCAACATCTGTGCAAAAAATATAGACCTGGGCCTGGAAGACCTGAGTATCTGCTGCCAAGGGTCTTGAGTTTCACCTTCAGGAGGGGTCAAGGCACAGCTCTCTCTGTCTGCATCGATTAATTTTTCAATTCATTAGTTTGCCGTATGATCAGGCTGAGCTGCTCTCTGAAATGGCTGGCCATCAGGGAATACCTTTGGCTGAGGAATGAAGGAGACTACAGGAGGAGGGGGAGGTAGAGACGGAGAATTGGGAAGCCTTGTTGTTTTTTTCATAGGATGTGTTTTCTTTATGACGGCCTCGTGTGCAGGATGGGGGCTTGGATAATAAGGCTATGTGCTGTTCTGTTGTCAGATTTATTGCCGTTCTTTCGTCCTTGTTGCTTCCATGTGTCGGCGTAGAGGGGATGTGAGAGGGAGTAAAGAGGCAGACACAAAGGAGGTGAGTGTGGAGAAAAAGCAGAATCAGTGGCTACTTGGTTGGTGAAGGAGGAGGCCGGCATAATTCAGATACCGTCCAACAAAAACATCTAATCTTTGGTGTCTCTTTACTTGGTCACATGCCATAAAAATGATTTTCTTTCAAAAAAAGACAGAATCAATGATTGTCCTTATGTGAGTAATGCAAAGTGGACCTGACTTCACAATTCACCTTTAGATTATGCTTGTTTCAGGTGAGAGCTTGAAATTTTGACTGACAAAAAGATGATTGCATGGCACAAAGGATTTCGGGGCAGAGGACACATTCAGAGGGTCCAGGCCAGGTAGGGTTGTTAAAAACAGGTTTCACAGCCAATTTTCTATGTTGCCTGTTGTTCCAACCTGGTTCCCCAGCCCTCTGAAGGCCCTCTCCCCCTCTCAGGCCTTGGAAAAGGTGGTGGCAGAAGTGCCAGGCTGCCCAGGGCTGGTGCCATGGTCATCATGCCAGCGGTCCACACAGCGGCGGCGTGCATTCATGAAGAAGTTGCTGACGGTGCTGAGCTCCAGGCCAAGCTGCTGGGAGATGGTGATCTGCATTTCTTTTGATGGACGCTTGTTCTCCTTGAAGATGGCGATGAGTGTGCGGCGCTGCAGGTCAGTGAAGACCAGACGTTGTTTCTTGGGCGCCGTGTTGCGGTCCTTGTGTTGCTCCTGTTCTTTGCGCTTGCAGGCTTGGTGTGGATTGCAGCGGTGGGAGGGATAGGAATGAGAGTGAGAGGCAAAGAGGGGAAAGAAAACACAAAGCAAGATAAGTATACAAAAATGATAATTTTTGCGAGTAAATAACAAAGACTGTAGGTGAAGTAAGGCAACTAAATATATTATTGGCCACTTCTTAAATACATAAAACTAGTTTGTACACCAGCAGAGATTCTACAGCTCCATCTCTATTGCCATATTAAAGTTGATTTAAAGCTAATCCATGCCTCCTGCCCAGTGGGAATATTCCTTCCATCCTGCAGAGTGCAGACAGGGAGTCAGCCTGCGGTGAGAGAAAGATGGGGTGAGGAGAGAGGAGGGGGGTGTGGGACTGGCTGTTGCCTGCTAGCTGGAGACACTGCTGTTTGATTCAATATTAATGCAGTTTGAGTCGCAATGGGGGACTGAGTGACTGTTGCACAAAAGTAAGCATTTTGTGTGTGTGTGTGTGGAAATGAGAGATAGAGGAGGGGCCGATGCAGGGAAAAAAAAGATTGGAGAGAAAAGAACAGAAAAGGTGGAGGAGTAAGACAAAGTGTGTGCAATTGTGTGTATATGAGTGTGTGTGTGTGTATAAGAACCAAAGAGAGGAGCTGAGAAGAGGAGGGAGGGGCAGCAAGTGAAGGAGAAAGAGCGATATTGACCGACTTTGCTGTAGGAATTGGGGGGTTCTCTGTAGGGACTGAGGTCAGAATCCCCCCCCAGCAGGTCTACAGTCTGCTACTTCAAACAGAGCCCACTGGAGCCCACTCTATTGAGCTCTGAGAGGGTATTTATAACCCACTAGCCCCCTCCCCAAACGCAAACACTTGAGAGGTGCATGCACTGGCTGCTATAAGCCCCTTCCCATACACAGAGCAATTTTCAAAAGAAATCACACCAAGTGTAGTCTTATGCATTTGGGAGGGGGTTGTGGGGGTTGTAGGCAGCAAACACAGAAATTAATAGTTAATAGAATGTTGTATTGTGGGTAAGTGTGTTGTAACTCAAGGTATTTGTTGGAGATGGGTGGAAAGCAGCAGACCAGCGCAGGGTAAAAGACTGAAACGGCACCCAGAGAAGGTGTAGGAGTGTGTGTACGTGTGTGTGTGTGTTTTTGTGTACATGTGCGGCTGTAAGGTTAAGCCACCACCTCTGCAGCCACATGTTGCCCTGCTGGCTGGCGATCGAAATCCTGCTAGAACGGACTGTGTGTCCCTCTAAGCTTCCCTACTGTCTCAATAAAACGAGAGCAAATTGGAGAAAGAGAGAGAGAAAGATGCCATCCCTGTGGGGTCTCCACCTGCTGCCGTTGGGATTGTCTGATACTTTCATACTCTCCTTCAATAATGTCTCACTCCCACATTGTGTGTGTGTCTTGATGCATTTAAGGACAGATTTTTCTTCCTTCTACATTCTGTGTGTTTGGGGGGAGGTTGTGATTATGCTGAAGAGGCTGGGGCCAAGCAGTGGCGCTGTGTGTCTAATTACAGTGGAACAGAGCCCATTGATCAGCCATTGCAGTCCAATCTGTTTACTACAGATGTCTAACCTGCACACAGGCCCATCCATCATATTTCACATCAACACTGCAGCTTTATATATATATATACATTCCCTTTTTTTAACACAAATACACACAGTAAAATGCCACATACGAATTTGTCCAAATGCATTATTGTATGTGCAGATTTATTGATTTATTATAGGATTAAAGGTGTAGTCATACTGATAAGCAGGATGAAGAGAAGGACAATGATGATGTCATTTTATAGTTTAGACTTTAGTTGAAATTATTCAGTGTCACAGTGAGTTAAGTCTCAGAAGGTCAGATGCTGCAGGACGAGCAGGACAAATCATTAAAGCTGTAAGAAATCACAAGCAATTCACTGGAATTCCAACATCCTCCATCTACTGCTGTCCTTCATTTTAATAAAGCTGCTCTACATATAATGACATAAGATTCACCTTTAAACCCTCAACATTCATGTGTTCGGGTGAACCTCTAACACCAAACCAAGCTAAATACCACCTATTAATTCCAGGGACAAATACTGGCAGGCATATACCATGGATTTATTAGCAAATTGATCCATTCATCAATATGACAACAGCCTCTTTGAAAACACATTCTGGTCTGAATCCACTAGAAAGAAATCTTTATGATTCATTTTTTTGTTTGTTTGTTTGTTTCTTATTTGTTTTTTTTCATTTTATCCAAACGTAATTTGTGACTGGTGGACCTCCAACTTTTGAGAGAAGCTTGTATGAAAATGTCAGTTTTTTTTTTACCACAGATTATGCTATCTGTGATACTTAAATATAACGTTTTTAAAATCATAGTCATACTGCAGTTGCTTGTATATTATAGTGTTTTAACGCTGATAAAAGTCTATGTTTTCTAGTTGTCAATAGAAATAAAATCTATTAGACTTAAAATTAGAACATCTTTTAGTGATTTAAAAACTGTTCCAGCACCAAACTCCAGTTAGTTTTCTAATATCCCAAAGAAAAACGAGCAAACTGTAATTGGCGTGGTCACCTAAAGTTTCTGTAAAGGCCAAGTAAAGTTTGTTCAGTTAAGGTCTTTAAAAAAACAGAAGGTCCACATCTAAACCCAGCTGAGTAGATACTTTACTGCTCTGTTAGAAAAAATGTAGCCATAAGATGGCAGAGAATGTGCAGCCTTGATGGGGCAATAGCAAACCATTCTTTCAAACTATTTCTTCAACAACAAAGCAAGTCTAACATTTATCATTTAACAAGTAATACCAGAATTTCACACTGGAGAAAACACAGTTTGAACGTTTCGATCACAAACCCTGCCTTATCAGATATGATTTTAGAATCGCCCAGCTGTAAGGGCTCTTTTTTTTTTTTTTTACATTTGAAGATTGGATCAACTCCACACTGACCACAGAGAAATTACTCTCCACTCAGCAAAGACATGCCATCCCCTCTGGGTTTAACTTGTGTGGAAGAGGATTCATTTCCCAGCAGGACCATGAGCCTAAACATGCGTCAAAGCTCTGCCACGTCTGTTTGAAGTTCAAGGAGAAGCATCAAAGAAATGCTGACATGCATTACATGTATTGCCCTTCACAGTCACCAAACCTCAACATTACTGAACATATTTGAAAAACTAGATAAGGGAAAAGCCTAAATCAAGACATCTCCGGAGTTATGTGGATTAAATTTCACAAAAGCATCAGTGTCAGTGAGAATGAGTTGTACTGTAATCAGTTGTTTTCAAATGATAGAAATCCAAAATATGTAGCACAGTTTATTCACATACAACATTTTATTTATTCTGACAACAATATTAGATATTTAATCAATTAGTATATTAGTTACTGTTAACCTTTTTTTGTTTTAATAACAGACTATTTTAATGTAACAATCACTATTATTATCAACAAGTATTTTTTACTCTTTAATATATATATTTGTATCTTCAAAAAGCGTATTTTGCCTGAATAGTTTGACTTCTTGGCTTCTTTGTCCACATGTGTGACCACAAGTGCAAATATAATGTGTGCATGTGCACGCAACCTTTGGTTCTGTACCTTAAAATTAAATGTTTATTGTTTTCTACAAATTTTGCACAAATTGATATTTTCTTTTCTAATGAAAATGTATGAAATTAAAAAGTACAGTAGGTTATTTTTATCCCCTTTTGCTTATCAAACTTTATTTTTGTTGCTTCACAGTGTTCCATTCCATTCATGGATTTGTTTTTGAGTATCCCGCAAATCTTTGGAGGTAACTGCTCGGGAAGCTAACTTCTGGTCAGTGTTTTTCCTTACAATGTTTTGGCACTTTATTCTCTTTAAACTTAAGGTGTGGGAATTTAAAGAGACAAAAAGCTGAATATATATTCTATTTATAAAAACTGAGCCAGGGGAGGAGTGTTTCTCCCTTAATGTTTCTCCACAACAAGCTCAGTCAGCCTCAGCTTCTCTCTCCACCTCTTTCCACCGGAGAGTCACGTCCTGCCACCTCATCGACCCCTCGCTTTGCGTCGCTTCGGTCGGCAGGTGTCGCTCTCGCCGTGGCCCGGCTGCACAGGGCGCCATAGTGCGCTGCCTTTGCTACAGGCGCTGGATTTAGTAATCAATATCGATCGATCTGTGAGGAAGGGGGCCCTGATTACTGAACCAAGCTCGGCGTAGAAAAGAAAAAAAATCGATCATTGCAGCTTTTAGAGCTACAGTAGGCAGCGAGCAGGGAGACGGACATAAACTCATGCACAAAGAGCAACCGGACAAGAGCAGAAATCCTGGTTTGGTGCTGAGTGTTTTGTGAGGCGCGCACCCCGCTGCTACACCGCCAGAGCGAAATGTGATTTGTATATTTCACTATACTGAGCTGTGAGCAGGGCCTGACTTATTGTGAGTAGATCTCACTCGCATATAGAGACTGATTAACAAACGGGTGTTTGTTGTTTAGTGAACATGTGGCCTGTACATTTTAATGTACTATAATATTACACTGATATTATTTCCTATGAATACAAAGCAGAGGTCCCGTTAATGCTCATGAATGTCAAAGACCCCTGGATTGGATTTTATGGTCATGCGTCTTTTCTTTTAATCTATTAAAATACCCAATGAGTGAACTTGTGCTTTATGCTCGGGTGGAAACGGTGTAACTTGGGCCTATTTCTTTTCCACTGATGACATTAATATTCTTTGCTTCACGACAAACCATGCGAGGTTAAGAGAAAGGCCCTGGGTGTTCAATATCGATCGATAGATTCGTGAATAATTCGTGTGTGAAATTCAGTTCGTCCAATTAATTATGCCTCGGAGGGGGCGAGCGGGCTTGGGGAAGACATTCTTGAAGGAGTGGAAAGAAAAATACACCATGAAAGCACGAAAGAAGGAAGTGATGTGATGGTCCAGTTTATACTTTGTGGACTGAAATCAGTGAGTTCTGGGAGGAAAATGTTAATTATCATCACCTGCTTTATACCTGTGTTTCCTCTATGACCCAGCTGTCTTAGGCCTCCACTGCTCCCCTCAGATGTGAGTCCATCTTGAGCATTAATCATTTATTGATCATCACTGCCCTTCCTGCTCATAATGAGAAAGTCAAACCGCCTAATATTGCGCCTATGAAACCATGATTACACATCTGCATTTAAATCTTTTGCTGCTATTCGTTTTCCAAAGGCTCCCTGGTTTGAAATCCAATCATGAAGCCCTGTTTGTGATCCCTGTAAAGTAGACGAGGTCAGAGTCTGTTGATTTAATTAATTTACCAATAAACATGTTTACCGGTTACGGTTCGGAGCTTCTCCACACACAGACCTACACACCACATCCCGTTTATTGTTGGAATCCTTTCCTCGCTACTAATCTATGCAGCGCGCTTGTACTTGTGCTCTTCTCTACATTGAAAGAAGTGTGACTGGGCAATTTGATGCTTATGCTTCAGTCTGTTTATTAAGTTGCGTCTCTGCTGTTTCGCATGGGCTGTTGCCCTAAAGATTGATAGCAGCGCGCCTGTACGCACGGCCCTCTCTGTAGACTGTGGCATTTATTCCAGTCAGGCTGCAGGGCAGTGCCAAGCTTCCCTCCTCTCTCTCGCCAGACCAAAACACTTCCAGCTCAATACTCCTTAATGTAATGAGTGAGAATTGGTGTTAATATACTGATAAAGCGACACAATTTGTTTGTTTACCTTCTCTGCGACTCAGCTGCGAGGCATTTCTTCTTTGGCACTTCAATAACGCTCAACCTGAACTCAGTTACACCTTCGCCCACCTCAGTCCTCAAAGACTCTGCCTGCAACATTTTACCTTCAGATTTGCTGGCTCAAATATCACAGCCGTGCATGTACTTGAATTTATATTTTGATTTTGAAAATATATCCAGTTTGTGTCCTGTGTTAGTGTCAGATCCACAGAATCCACCTGAGACGTCTATGATTTTATTCAGCTCTGATTTCTAACCCCCTGTGTGTTATTAGCAGCCCGGTGGTGAGCCTAAGAAATTGCACAGTGCCAAAAAGAAAAAAACCTCAATAATCAGTAAAGGCAGCTGACTGTGATGATCACACTTCTTATGAGTTTTAAGATCATTAAATGCACTCAGCCATTTAAGCGCATGATTGAGAGAACCACATGACTGAATTTTAACCTGTATTATTATTTATTTTTTTTACCAGTGTAATAACAGCCTTGGTCTGCATGTGCCTTTTATTTGTATGAGTGCGTCCATTGTTAGAGTAATAGTCTTATCTGCGATTATCATTGATTCCATTCATAATTGCTTTGACCAGTTATGCGTGATAGTGGTAATGATGCTGGTGCTTTATTTTGGAGAGACAGACAGGAAGGCCCAGGGTTCATTTCCCACAAACAACAGGTGAGGGATCACCGCGTGTGTTTTCTGTGATTTATGATTTATTTATTTATTATGATTATAGATTTAGGATAATTATGGTCGAATTTAATACTAATTATTTAATCCAGAAATTGGCGAGGGAGCCTGAAACGTCAGGTCTGTGTTTACAAAGAGAGAAGTGGTGTTTTCCGATCACACATATATAAATGGAAATGAAAAATTTTAACTGCTTTGAATTTAACCTCATATGCAGCAACAATAATAAAAACTTAAACAAAAAGCATCTGTCTGTTTTGAATGTGGTGATGAGCGGACCTGAGATTCTGTTCATTTACTGAATAACGTTTATCCGCCTTTTACATCTGTGTAAATCTCACAGAGACTAATTTATACCAAAACACTGATAAAATAAACACATGTGAGGGAAACAACTTTTTATGAGGATGTTGCACGGTAACTTTTAAAATCTCGCGGGAGTTCCTTTGTATACAGGCGTCAGTTAGGTCAAAGTTTCTCTGCATTTACATTATTCATGTTGCCGTACAGTTAAGTAGAAAAGTCCCACCGCAGGTTTTCTAACAACCTTAATGTTCTTAACATCGGCCGTCACTTATTATGATTTCTTATATGTTGCTGGTGATTCAGCAATCTGATCTGCAGTCAGATCATTCTCAGGCAGACACACACGTTTTCAATATGCAGGAATTTTGGAGATTCAGTTCAATACATTTCTCACTCAATCATGTGAGGAGAGAACTATTTCTAACACTGCGCTTATTGCTGTGATCTAATTTCATTTATATGGTTATTTTCTCCAGCGCAAACAAATCATATTAAACTGAAATAAAGTGCTGTGTCTTTATTAGTCTGTGGCAAACTGTGTGGACTCTTTAATATAAAGATGTTGTTTATATTTTATGGGCTGGGGTTTATTGTTGCATATTGCATTACGAATTGACATTTTCCATTTATCTCTGTTTATTTATTTTTCATTCTTTTTTTAATTTCAGGACATTCTCAAATAATTGTAATCAATAATAGACAATTGTGAGAAGGAATTATTCTACTTATAATAATATAGATGATCATAGTAATAATAATTATTATTTAAAAAATTGTAAAATGCATGATTAAACACACCTGTGGTTCTTGTAAATATTCAGAAATCTGCTCAAAAGACTGTAAACACAATAAATCAGCGTTTTCATAGCAACTTAGCAGAGCAACAAATTAACCACATTAATAATTTTAAAATAACCCACAGCTCGTTCGTTATATTTAATAACATGTAATACAAAGGCTGTATGGGTTGACATCGATTCATTCATCAATTGATTTCACAGTCGTTTTGTTCCTTTGTTGATCTGTGTGGGGTTGCCCAACAGGAGTTTCGGGTTGCATCTGTGGGTACGATAAGCTGAGTGTGTGTCTCTGTGTGTGTTTGCGGTTTTGTTGTGATCGACCCTGTAGAAAGACTCTGAGGCTCCGTGCAGACCGACTGCAGGCTCTCATTTCAAAAAGGCCCAGTGAGGTGGAGACACGATTTGTCAACAGGAGAA